>JAJEKV010000016.1:17091860-17257910 GCA_021234155.1 Isoetes taiwanensis | reverse complement strand
CGCTTCCTCGCTAAATATACGGGCGCCTCGCCGCAGACACTGGTAGAAATCCCCCATCCCATTCATCAACCGCATGGGCTCTCCTGCCTAACTCAAGCACTCGGTATAATCCTGGGCTAGCGGGTGGGACATCAAGGTGTCTTGCGCGCCTTTCCCTATGCGTGGCCTCTATCACGCCGGAAGCATAAAACAACGCCGGAATTAGCAATAATACAACATACCACACTCGAAGGGTAGTCCATCACATCCACAACCGCAAAGAAGATACAATCCTATGCCATAAAACATAAGAGTTCTCCTACCCATGGCTCCCACCATATGAGGGATGACAAGAAGGCTCCCCAAGATAGAAAGGCATCGGTCATGTAAACAATGGCGGGGTCGGGCTATGCACAATGGCTGGCTGGACCACTTCCATCCGCCTTCCTGCATATTTTGTGATACAAATCGTGCTCTGCATGACTTCTAGCTCTCCGGGATAATGCTATCCCATGGTATCACCCATCTAGACTACTCCAGCTGTATCTCCCGGTCCGGATGAGGCAGAAGGGTTGCATCTCCCTTCCCGGGTCTAGAGGTTCCCGTAAGGCTAGAGAATCGCGGGCGCACACACCAGACTGCACCGACTACCTCCAGGCCTCCCAACACTTGTACTGGAGTGTGGCAACACCATTGCCCCGAGGTTTCCGACCCATGCCCCCACACCTAAGTGACCCACCATAAGCCTAGCCCACCAGGAACCCCCTAAGCCCCCACTCTAGGGATCCTCCTCCACTTTCCCTCTAGCCTATAAGTTTGTCATATCATAGCCTCATAGCCTGGTGGGCTCCTATGCCTGTGCCGCAACTAATGGGGGAACTGCGGGATCTAATCTAGAGCATACTACATATGGCGTCAGTTCCCGCCCCCTCCCACACAAGGCAAGAGGGGAGCAAACATGATCGTAACCATCATCACATAATCATCACATCATGAGAATAATCATAAGAAGAACATCTTTAACCTAATCACACCCAACTAGCGTTAGGTTCATTGATTAGGTCTGCATGTTGAATACTGGGTTCTAGGATGGTTTCTACTCTTAGATATGAAGATACTAGCATACATTCGAATACACCCCAGATAAGCTATCACAACTACTATCCTACATACCGCTCCTGAAAGCCCGCATCCTGTGCCTCCATGGTTCACTCAACGGTGATGTCTCTACCAAGAACAAGTCTACTCCCCGCTTGCCAGAATTTAAGTGCCAATAATGAACGACATGTTCAAACGCGGGTTTCGAACGGTGGTGAGTTCTCCGGGTGCTAGGGTCGGAAAGAGGCCTAGGGTTAGCTCTTCTACTTATGTTAGGGTCCACCTAGGGATGCTACCGTGCGGGCCCGTGAATTCGGTATGTTCCCACAGTTAGCGCCACGGGCAATATTCGTCCTATGGCTGGCTAAGTTATGAATAACTTCGGCCATGCCCCTCTAATGCCCCAACGGTATACAAGTGCCGGCAGAAGATATGTCTTCTGTATAAGATCTGACCCGTGAATGCGCACGTGATGCGCGTATATTCCCCCTCGACCGCCACAGCCTTCCGGGCAAAAGCATGCTCGAAGCCCCGCAAAGGAAAGAAAATCTTTTGCGGGGCTCTTTTCCAAATAAAGGAGCAACCAACTTAGAGTTGAAGCCCTGAGAACTTGGAGTCAGATATCTACAGGATGGAGCTGAATCACAAGTCCGGACTATTCAAAAACTCATGAAGCTTTAACCGAAATGTAAACCTTCAGTGCTGATCTTAGGCTCGAGGCTTCAACTCCGAAGCATTCGCGAAGCACACGCCTCAAGCTCTTTATTATTATCCGCTAACCTAACCATCGGCATACACTTGAACAAGCCGGACTGTTGTATAGCATTCGAACCTCCTCCATAGATATAAAATCACCAAATATGAGTAAAAATGCTTAGGATCGGGAAAGCGCATAAGAAATCCTGGTGAAGGGATTCTGCTCAAACCGTCATGAACCTACCGAAACAAGGAAAATAATGCGGAGAATACTAAGAAATATGGAAGAAATACTACAGCCGCAAAGAATCGGAGAAACAAGAATCAAGAATAAATATTCAAGGCAAGCAGAATAGGTAATGCATGCCTTAGAAGGCTCAAGACTCGCTGGAACCGAATGGTTTGACAAGCAGCGAGGTGCCTTATATATCTAGACCAACTACGATCGGCCACTCACTGATGAGATTGCCAAGTCACAAGATGCATTTCAGTTCCCAGAACATTCCAGAACCTTCCTCGAGATGTCCCACATATGAGAAAGACGCGGAAGGGAATGTTTTCCAAAGTGTTGGTAGTGCATCTCGGCAGTGTGTAATTCCAACTTGAAGGTTGGCGAAGTTCAAAACCCGCCTTTGTACAACCACCTTTTTGCATCCTGCGGTGATCCACCATCTTTCTGGCACATAGGAGTATAAGCAATGTTCTATGATGCCTAATGTGATGGTCGCCACAAGTGTCGAGACATATAAATTTATAATCGCTCCGCATCATAAAGAAGAAGACAACATTTATGGTTTCTATTTCAGAAGTGTCAAGAGGCCAAAAAACGCCCCGAACCTTATAGTTGAGTAATAATGTTGTGTTTAAGGTCAAGTGACACAAATAAAGGGCGCGGCATTTTAGGTCCCATTTTCTTACGCGAAGTGTCCAAAATAGTGGAGAAAACTGTATTTTTGGTGTAAATGTTTTTGGCCAATCATCGTAAAGGCAAACCAAGGCCACGAAACATACGAATCCTCACATCGACGCCAGACGCATTACCGTAGAACAAACCCAATCAGGCGCATCTTTATTTGTGTAATCGCCGTGAGGGGAAAGTTTTTCAAAAGATGATAATACCCTCACGCATTAAACGATAAGCTCAATCGCACGGAAAGTCGAAGATGAGATTTTAAGGAAGTGCCTAAATGACAACGCATTAGTTCCTATATTCGAATCGCGAATGCTTCTGTATAAGCATGTGCGTGCACCTAAGAGTCCATGATTACATGGAAGCGGAAAAATTGCCAGCAATGGCTATGTAAATGTTTCCAAGTGGCTTCATCGATAAATTTATAATCATTATCTTTCTAATTTTGACTCGCATGCATATAGTGGATATTTTATTCCCGCATCACTTTTTGTAATAAAAGGAAATGGTCAAAGGTCTTTGGTAAAATTCACCTCCCTCAAGAAGATGTCGAATTCCAGGTTTCGGAACAAGCGAGAAGAGTGAGGAACCTATGGGGTACGCGAGGGTAGCAGCGAGATCGCAAGATGGTAACAGCGTCGGCACCAGCACCAATCATAAATGCAAGCCTCCAAAAGGCTCCCCTGGGTAGACATTGTTGCGCGCTGCCCGATAAGTCAGTTATTTTGAAGAGGATAAGACCAAACTCTCAAACCATCGGAAGACCGGTTAACGCATTAAGAGGCCACCAAAAAGCAAAAGATGGGCAGGAGCGCTTCAGTCCGAAAAGTCGCACGCCGCACATGTGGCTATCCTCAAGCAAAGAAGGAATGAGAAGGGAATTCTCATGCCCATGTGTCGCCACCAGTTGTGATGGCAGACGTAAGTCGGCAAACCAATTAAAAGACCAAAAAGGCGTAGATTTCAAGATTACAATCCATATGTCTGGAGGCACGCGATTTTGGGAAAGGTAAGAAAAGAACTTTCAAAAAGAAGCGAAAGCCTTAAATGGAAGTCCTGGAAGAGCTGCGTGGAAGCTAATATTAATATTCAAGATTCGGGTGACGCATCGAAGAGCTGCCGTCATTGCCGGAACAAATCTCGGTTAAATGACTAAATTAAAAATGAGCCCGATAGACAAGATTCCGCTTTTATGCACCCAGAGTACCGCAATTTCCGGGAAGGCATGTAGACTTCAGAAGTAAAGAACAAGCTCCAAGAGCTTCGAGAAGCTTGTGTCACGGAAGTGCTGCCTTATTACGAGCTCCATAAGAAGCCTATACCGGCTAAAAGTAGTACCCATTACCTCCAGCCTTGCCTTCCCAGACATTTGGTCAAGTAAGTAAAACTTTTAATCATTCAGTATGTTTTCACGTGGAGTGAACTGTGCAGTGGCCCTCAAACTATATAAACTTGTATCAACCTTGAAGTGCTCGGTATAATTTATACCGAGTTTTCAAGCACGGTATATAAATTTATACCACCGCGGTGAGCAATTTATACCGTCAGCACACCACTGGCTGACTTATTTTTATTATTTCCTTCCTGCTTTACCTGCCGGTGTATTGTCGGCAGGCTAAAAACGGAACGTCAAGGGACATGGTGTGGTGGTCCGCGCTTAGTGAGCCGGTTTTGAGCATTTTGAGCGCATAAATACGGACGCCAAAAAAGCAATTACACATTTTCAATAACGCTGGCAGCGATCCTCCTCTACGCTTTTCGCACTTCTGCCATTTCTGCAAAAGTTGCGGGACCACGGGTAGGCGCGGCGCTGGTGGTGTCCCATTATCGTAAAGTAAACAAACATAGGCTTATTAATAACTTGATTACAAAGGATTTCTCTCGCCCGTGCACTGGATTTTGGATGTTTTTCGGAACAGCACCACGTTACCATTTTAAGCAATAATGTTGCCTCACGACATACAGACCCGTATAAAGCCGCATCAGACCGTGGCTCTGAATCCTTCCTCATGAAAACGAGGAACTAGGGAGCGCAGAACGGTGTTGGCTACGCTAAAAGGCACTACACGTAAAACCCACTCTCCTATTACTGGAGAAATGACGAGAGGTGGAGTTTGTCGACTGAGCTTGTGGAGCCTGTAAGCTGCAAAACCGGCCTCTCATAGGATTTCTCTCAATTGTGAAGTGGCGCTCACTGCTATGTCCTCACAAGAGCCGTGACCGGGGGGTGGAGAGGCCCCGGTGTGGACCTGGAAGAGCCACCTCCCCCACCTCCCATATGAGTTTATACGCATGTATCATAAACCCCACTTTCTATCAGAAACTGTAAGTAAGAATATAATATATATTTGATAGAAATTTTTAAAACCCCAAGCTTTTGTCTCTTCAACAATGCTTACTAGGAACAACTCTCTTTGCTCCATGATTTCACACTTTTGTCTTTCTTTCCTATAAGTTTCGATTTTATTAGTACTTATATTAAGCTTTGCAAAAAAGACAAACAGTATTTCCCTCTATTCTTTTCAACGCACAACAATGTGTACTTACCGAAGCTTTCAAAATTAATGCTCCTCTCCCTTCGTAAAACAAGTACTTTTTTTTGCTCCCTTTTGTCGAAAAGCTTCAAAATACATTAGTATTCAATGCCAATTGTTTAACTTTAAATAAGGTTTATTTTAAACCTTTGTTGTGCTCAATCGTTTCTCCTCTTCTGTATTAAGTTCTCTTTGTCTCAAGTGGCGTCCCTCGGCCCATTCCTCCTAAGCTCTATCCATCTCAAGGCCCATTGCCCGTCATTACGGCTAGAATGGCATTTATGCTTCGCCTTTGTTTTCTTTCTTTGTCCTTTGCATTGAAGTCTCCTACCACCATCACGGGCTTTATCCCTTCCATTTTATGATGACCTCCCCTAGCCTCAATAGCACTGCCACCACAGGGCTACAGCGTGACATCAAGATTGAGAGTTCTTGTTTATTTGGACCAAGCATGACTTTGAGCGTGATGTATCTTTTTATTAATGTCCATGTTTACAATACATGTGCATTGTTCCTTACATAAGCAGCCCCACCGTGAAATGACTTCTAGAGTCGGTAATTCTTTCTTCGTAGCCTTTTTGCATTATATTCTCGTTTCTACTATGACTTCATGATGTCGTGGTCCCTTTTGTTTCCAGCGCTTTCTCGGCCATCCCATGGATACCCCGCGGTAATTCTCTAGTACCGTGAGCACCTTTTTTTCTGTTCTTTTGCATCTCCTTCTCGCCCCTTTTGTTGTCGCTATGCTCTCCTCCCCGATTTCTCGGTCTTCCTTCGCTTCCATACTCTGATTGTTTCTCTGCCTTATTAGCATCCATTTCTCCCTTCTTTTGAGAGCTTCTTCCTTCTTAACTGACCCTAATTACTTTGTTCCATTTTGTCAACTCTTTTCGGCTCCCGTTTGTGTTTCTATCAGCCTTCGGTTCACCTTTTATGTCCTTCTTCTTCTCGCTATATCCTTGTTTTTCCATCCTTATTTCAGTTTCGGTCCTGTTTTGATCTTTCCTCTCTCATAATGTAACGCCCTCCCATTACGTGATCCTCACCAGATTCTGCTGGTTCCTCGTTTTATTAATTTTGTAGCCTCGCCGCCGCTATTATTGTTGCCAGAGCTTCTCATCTTTTCATCCTGCTCACGGCTCTGGTTCCCATGTTGGCACCTCTCTTTGTTCTGGCTATGTCTCTCAAGATCGAGTGTTTTCGGTTTTGTTTCAGTGGTTCCGCCCCATCGCTTCACTTTTCCCCATTATTTTGTGCCATTGTTTTGTGTTCCATTGTTTTTCTAATTCCTATCAATCTAACATCATGCTTAACTTCTATTTTACTCTTTCATACTCAACCATATGGCTTCAACCTATCAAACCTTGTCACATCCCGTGATCTACATTCTATTTCTCTAGGGCCACCAATCTTTCCATGATGTTCATCTTTTCTCTATCGCATCTTCATATCCTCCCACAGATCCCCTTTCAGTTTCTCATCCCTGGTGATTTCCTCCTTATTCTCGGTTATCATCTCCACCATGGTATTTAGTGCATCCATCCTTAAATTCTTTTGCTTCTAATTGTTTATCCATCCGCGCTGTCCCTCATGTTGTTGTGTATGCCTATTTATTGTTTCACTTTCTTTAGAGCCAGGTTGTTCTTACAGCCTCACGACATTCGGTTCTTGCGAACCTTTGTTGATCTCGTTACTTTCATACCCTCCGTTTGCTTCCCTTAATTTTGTTTCTGATCCTCGCATTCACTTTCTACAAGATTTGGTCTAAATAAAAGCCCCATTCCCTATTCAAATTTCGTTTCATTTCACTGCTTAAATTTTTGCTAAGATTCCCCTCTTCCAAAATGATTCCTCTCTCATTATGTTATCATGCGATTTCTACCGCATCCGAAGTCGTTTAATTTGTGGTGGTATTGTTTTGGCTCGTTGTGCTTCGATGCCCCATTTTTCTGGCATTTATCTCCGCTTTTATTACTGGTGTCCCGCCATTCCATGCCTTTTAAATCAGGAAAGTTGTAGATCTATTGCATGTATAGAGTTAGATTGTTCTTTTCAAGACGCTTTGCATTGGCTTCTATTTTTTACCTGATATTGGATATTCTCAACTTATGGATTGACAGATACCAAGCTGGTGGTTTTGAACCTCGCTATCCCTCGGTGTATACCAGGAAGAAAAATACCTCACTATCCTGGTTTATCCCCAGATTCTTTACCGGTATCCCGTGATAAAAACATTCCACACTTCCATTGTTGTAAAAATTTCCTGATTCGAATCAACGCTCTCTCGCCAGTTGGTCTGATACCCTCCTTTTTTATATTCTCTCGGCAGACCTTTGTCCTCATTTATGTATCTCATTCCTCTTTCCGAAGTTCAATTGACATATGATAGCAATAGCAATGGCCCCTTGGAACGACGTAGATACCGCTGGTGTTGAAAAATGCTATCATCCAAAGATTAAACATACAAGACAAAATGACTATTGTTTGATGGTGAATACGCATTGGAAACGGTGGTTTTGGGATTAAAATGGGTCAGCCTCGCAAGAAAAATATAACACGCCGCAGGAATACGAAGGGATTTTCTTCCCATAAGGATCCGATCTTGGAGTAGAACGAACCTTGATTGTTGGGTTGATTAATCGACTCTATGCGTGTGATTGCGGTGTTTGGATGGGACCTGAATAGGTCGGATTTGTCCGTAGGGTTGAAGGTTTGATGAGCTCGGCTTCTTAGCCTGGGAATAAGTGGCTGCGTGAATCACCGATTCGCCGGTGTCAATAGGTTACTAGGGAGTGTATTCTATAAGAACCGAAGAAGGTAGGAGACCGAATCGGCATTCGGTTCAAATCCCGTGCTCTTTATCATTGGTAATCGAAAGCAAGGGCCATAATTATGGAAACAAATTCGGCCAAGAACGGTTCCATCGACCATTGACTCGGTAACGCGTGGATTGCTTCTGAGAAATTGATGAAAACTATAAGAGAGTCTCACACCATGTGTACGATGGGAAAAATGGGCATTTGCATGAAGTGTGCTGATGTGGAAAAGTTGGGAGTTTTACTCGAAGGTGAAGATGTCATGTCGGGAGAGAATGCTTTATATACCTCGGTATGTTATTTAACCGACTGTCGAATTTTAGCAGACCCCGGATATGAACGCAGTCTTTGATTCTTATCGCCAGAAATGGTGGGTAACCAGAAATGGCTTATATGCAAGAAGAAAAGTTGGAAAATGTATTGCTTGATGTCATGGCCTTTGTGTTGAAGTGTTCATTTATTAGATTTTGTGGTATCTCGCACTTGGCCATATAAATAATGCAAACTAAAATCATGAGCAAACATAGTTTGGTAGAAGATTTTTCCATGACATAAGCTAGCGAGAAAACCTGAAATTTGTCATGGTTGTATGCTTGAAGTGCAAACTAGACACAATTTTAAGCCCGTGTTTGCCAAAACTTTGGGACTTTTTGAATTTGGTATATCTGATTTCAGTGCAGGCCGATCGTGTTCGGGGAGTAATGAAAGCGGCAAAGACATATTTCATCACATTTATTGATGATTTTCAGGAGAACAAAATGTTATTTTTTGAAATCGAGAAGGATCAAGCATTCCGTGCATTCAATTGTATCTAGCGTAAGCCTAGAACGAGAAGGCGTCTAGGAAGTTGAAACGTTCTTTCGATTCGGAGAATATATGTCCGTATCTATGCACGGTCATGAAAGCGATTGACGTCCAATTCGCAGCGGATATACCGCCACGAGAATGGCATGTGAAAAGAGGAAAAAGCAGGACACTTATGAACACGGTAAGATCTATGTTAAAACATGCGGGGTTGCCTAACTATCTCTCGGGCTGATTCCCGCCGCATGTTACATTCAAAAAATAAATTGTTGACCGCTAGTATCAAGGAAGAATTCTCGAAGAGGTATGGTCCGGTAAGAAAACAATCAGAAGACTACCGGTTGTTTAGGGTAATACGTATTACTTGGAAGAGTTGCGGTCCAAACTAGATGATGAGCATAGAAACATATTTGGTTAGGTGTTATGAGGACTGCTGGCAGACTATATGATCCTAAAACCGTGTATTTGATGAGACTAAATTTTATAAAAGATAGGGCAATTAAAGTGATGTGTCGAAGAAAGAGAAAGTACGATACCGGGCCTTCGCAGGGGATGGTTTGACGATGAAGATGATGATGAAAATGAAACAGGAATTCAAGTATAAGATGAGGTATGGAAAGCCCTTAGAAATAGGGAAGTAGTGACACGTAAGAACATGGTAGAAGAGGGAGAGAATATGGTTTGGAACCCCGCTACCACAGTGCATCAAGGAGTGTGGACCTCCTCCATCCGTGATCTTATTGTATCTTTCTTCCTTTGTGTTTACCTTGTTTTTACGCTTTTTGTGTGTGCCGTTTCATACTATCACACATACCGTGATGGAAGCATTAACTATCTCTAACTATCCCTAACTTGATTGGATTGGGTTCGCTTTAACTTTGCATCTCCCATATTGATGCATCGATTGGATTACACATCCTAATCAGATTATTATTATTTTGGTATTGTTTATGTTAGATGTTCAATGTTAGATGTTAGGCCTAATTGGATTATTATTATTTTAGTATTGTCATGTTAGTCGTTTTAATGTCGGATGTTAGATGTTTGCTGCCACTTTCATCCCTGTGTTCCACCATTCTAACTCCACATTTGGATATTTATCCTCCATATACACTTAACACATATAGCCTGCCTCATATACTTCCTATCATCGACAAGTATTCGCACTCATCTTTTTCCATCTAATCTAAAAATTACGTAGTTCATATATCCAAGACTTTCCTTCATATTTTTGGACGGATTCTTACAAAGCTTTATTTCATCTCAAAAATTCATCGCAGGATCACGACTCCCATCGACGAATGGCAAAAGAATTTAGTGAGTTCCCATTGAAGTTGGGATCACCATATTATACATTTTGAGACCGTCATGTAGCACAATAGAGTGATTGAACAACAAATAACATAAAGAATGAAGACAAAAAACAATTCTTAAAGCAAATAAAAATTCTAAATCTAAATTCCCCTCGGCATTCATCACCCAGCTCTACGCTCAATTTTAGATGGCTATTTTGACATCATGAGTTTCTTTTTGTTGTTGAAGGTTGGGCAAACCCTTGCTTTTGGTATTGGGTTGGAGGTATATGCGCTGTACCATCCAATATATCAATCGGCATCTCTATAGGTTTCTCCACTCGTTATTCGATGTGAGGCAAATGGGTTGGCTTTCCAATGTCCAAGTCAGGATCGATATTAACTCAGAATTGTCGATGATGGACCAAAAATGGTGCATTTGCAATCGCTTCACTTTAAAATTTATATAAAATCAATGGCTCAAAATTCAATAAAAACCCTTCCTAGAAGTTCATATATGGCAATCATATTCCATATGAAAAATATTTAAGAATCTATCTACAATCTTGGAAGTTATGCTTAGGTGAATCAAAGGGGTCATGCCAAGACTGCCTTATATACATAAGGTAAAAAACTATCTTAACAAAATGATTTTTTATTTTTTTTTTTTAAGTATTTTCTTATTTTATGTGAGTTTGGCCAGAACTTAAGGAAGAATTGGTGGAAGCCCATTAAAGGGGCATGGTCGACCAAAGAACTTCACCCGCCATTTCCATAAGCTTTATTTCCTTGATTCCCAAAGTGGGACGGACCATTGTCTATAAGTGAGTGGAGACCCATTGCTCTGACTAACACTACTTATAAGATTTTGGCTAAGATCATTGCATCCTAATGAAGCCCCATGCCGAGAGAAAGAGTGATTGACCGTGAACAAACCGCCCTACCGTGTAGATCCATATTGGATAATTATTTTGCAAAAGAAGGGAAGGGGAACATTGGTGTCAAAGATCATGTCAATTCCAGGTTCTTTTGAAGTCTGGACTTCAAGAGAGCATATGACTCTCAATGTTGGCAATGCTTTAGAGGATTATGCCTAATGGGATTTCGTCGATTTGGTTGGGAGAGTAATGGGCTTTAACAATACTTTGCTAGCGCATCAATGATCCTCAATGGGAGACATACATGACTATTCCATATAAGGGAGTGAGACAAGATGATGCCCACTAGCCTTATCTATTCCCTCATTGTATAATGTTCTAACGCTTGGTCAACCGAGGTGCAGCTTCATGGAGAATTGAGGGACCCGAGGCTTCCGTGCATGGTTGATGAGATGCTCACTATTATGCAATGCAGACGACCTCCTATTCCCACGTGCGATGACCAGAGTTTGACTAGGTTTAAAGAAAGTTCTTTCCAAGTTTCTCTATTGCACCAGGAATTGAGCTCAACAGAACAAATGCTCTATCCTCTAGCAGCCCACGAGGACAAGTCCACCCAATCGTTTTGGCCCCTTAGGCTCCAAGTACTAAGGCCACAAGATACAATGAAGCTTCTAGGCATTCCCCTCTCTCTTCTCGTGCCTCTACTGGAAGTGGGGCGGGACCCATACGGAGAAGGTTCGAGGAAAATAAATCTTTGGTCACTAAGAAAGCCTCTATGGTGGGCGGTGACCGTGAGCCAATGCCTTTGTGCTTGGATCCTCACATGTCTTCTACTCCCTCGGTCCTCCTAGGCTAAGACAGCCTAACGAAGCTTCGTAGGATGATCAGATGTTCATTTGGAATGGCCCCTCCGAACTTGCATGGTCTGAGGTGCGCTGACGGGGAGAGATGGGGATTGGGCTGCAAAGGATCTCTTGTTGCAAGCGGGGCCCCCGCGACAAATAACCTCTTCCTTCACTTGGTTTGCCGTTGGCCTCCCCATGCGCCATCAATTCCTATGGAGGAGTAAGCTCCTTCTTTTACCTGTTTTCTATGCCACGGAGTATCTCCTATTATCGCGTAGGCCTACTCGGCGCATGTGAGGGAGGTCATAGAGGTTTTCCACCCAAAGCCCACCCCGGAGGGAAGGGTATGGTAGAAGGATATATGCAAAAAGAAGAAAGGGAAATTGTATTGTTCGGATGTCGCGGCCTTGTGTTGGAAGTGTTCATTTATTAGATTTGTGGCATCTCAAATTTGGCCATATAAATAATGCAACCATAAAATCATGAGCAAAACATAGTTTGGTAGAAGATTTTGCCTAACAAAGATAATGCAGTAAGAGCACAAAATTTGTCATGGTTGTATGCTTGGGAAGCAAACTAGACACAATTTTAAGCCCGTGGTTTGCCAAAAACTTTGGGACTTTTGAATTTGGTATATCACATTTGTGCGCACCGATGCGTGTTCGAGTATGAGTGGCAAGACATATTTCATCACATTTATTGATGATTTTTCCGAGAACAAAATGTTATTTTTGAAATCGGGCGATCAAAGCATTCGTGCATTCCAATTGTATCTAGCGTAAGTTTAACGAGAGACGCCTAGGAAGTTGAAACGCTTATCGCCGATTCGTGGGGGAGAATATATGTCCGTGGGCATTCATGCAATTTGTCATGAGAAAGGGATAAAGACGTCAATTTACGCGGGCATATACGCCACGCCAGTAATGGCATCGCGAAGAGAAAAAAGGACACTTATGAACACAGAAGATCTATGTTAAAACATGGTGGTTGCCTAACTATCTCCGGGCGTGTTTGTTCAGCTGCATGTTACATTCAAAATAAATTGTTGTCTCGCTAGTATCCAAGGAAGAATTCCTGAAGAGGTATGGTTTGTAGAAAACAATCAGAAAGAGACTAGGCTAGCATGCATACAGGTTGTTTAGGGTATATGCATGTGTGTAAGAGTTGCGGTCCAAACTAGATGATCGTAGCATAGAAACATATTTGGTTGGGTATGAGGACCAAGGGTACAAGACTATATGATCCTAAAACCAGGTATTTGACGAGACTAAATTTTATAAAGATAGGGCAATTAAAAGTGATGTGTCAAGAAAAGAGAAAGTGCAGCCGACCAGAGGGAGGATGGTTTGACGATGAAGATGATGATGAAAATGAAACAGAATTCAAGTACAAGATGGAGGTATGGAAAGCCCTTAGAAATAGGGAAGTAGTGACACGTAAAGAACATGTAGTAGAAGAGGGAGAGAATATGGTTTGGAACCCCGCCACCCCTCGTGCACGGAGTGTGGACCTCTCTCACCCGCAGATCTTATTCCGTATTCCTTTTTCTTCCTTTGTGTTTACCCTTGTTTTTACGTTTTTGTGTGTGCCGCTTCATACTATCTACACATACCCGGTGATGGGCAGAACTATCTCTAACTATCCCTAACTTGATTCGGCCATTTAAGGTTCGTTTTCACTGCATCTCCCATATTGATGCACTTTGGACACACATCCGCCTAATCAGTTATTATTATTTTGGTATTGTTTATGTTAGATGTTCGAATGTTAGATGTTGCCTAATTGGATTATTATTATTTTAGTATTGTCATGTTAGTCGTTTTAATGTCGATGTTAGATGTTTGTCGCCACTGGTCCCCCCGTGTTCCACCATTCCTAACTCCCACATTTTGGATATTTATCCTCCATATACACTTAACACATATAGCCTCGCCTCATATATACTTCCTATCATCGACAGATATTCGTGACTCATCTTTTTCCATCTAATCTAAAAATTACAGAAGTTCATATCCAAGACTTCCTTCATATTTTGACCGGATTCTTACAAAGCTTTGGTATTTCTCACAAAATTCATCCTTGGGATCACGCCCGGTGGACCGATTTAATGGCAAAA
Organism: Isoetes taiwanensis; assembly: GCA_021234155.1. Lineage (NCBI taxonomy): Eukaryota > Viridiplantae > Streptophyta > Lycopodiopsida > Isoetales > Isoetaceae > Isoetes > Isoetes taiwanensis. The sequence goes on along the minus strand of JAJEKV010000016.1, from coordinate 17,243,939 downwards.
GAATTTAGTGAGTTCCCTCGACCGTGAGTTGGGATCACCATATTATACATTTTTGAGACCGGCCATGTAGCACAATAAGTGATTGAACAACAAATAACATAAAGAATGAAGACAAAAAGTCGATTCTTAAAGCAAAATAAAATTCTAAATCTAAATTCCCGGCATTCCGCCGCTTCACCCTTTGTACATGCTCAATTTTAGATGGCTATTTTGACTATCGTGTTTTTTTTGTTGCTTGAAGGGCAAACCCTTGCTTTGGTATTGGGTTGGAGGTATATTCTCGCTTTGTACCATCCAATATATCAATCGGGCAAATTCTATAGGTTTCTCCACTCTGCTATTCGATGTGAGGCAAATGGGTTGGCTTTCACCAATCTCGAAGTCGATCCGCATTAGCACTAGAATTGTCGATGATGGACCAAAAAAAATGGTGCATTTGCCTTCGCTCACTTTAAAATTTATATAAAATCAATGGCTCAAAATTCAATAAAACCCTTCCTAGAAGTTCATATATGGCAATCATATTCCATATGAAAAATATTTAAGAATCTATCTACTTCCAATCTTGGAAGTTATGCTTAGGTGAATCCAAGGGGGTCATGCCAAGACTGCCTTATATACATAAGGTAAAACTATCTTAACAAAATGATTTTTTTATTTTTTATTTTTTTAAGTATTTTCTTATTTTATGTGGAGTTTTGGCCAGAACTTAAGGAAGAATTGGTGGAAGCCATTAAAGGGGCATGGTCGACCAAAGAACTTCACCTGGCCATTTCCGCAAGCTTTATTTCCTTGATTCCCAAAGTGGACAGACCATTGTCTATAAGTGAGTGGAGACCCATTGCTCTGACTAACACTACTTATAAGATTTTGGCTAAGATCATTGCATCCAGAATGAAGCCCATGCTTCAGAGAGTGATTGACCGTGGAACACCGGGCCTTCCTACCGTGTAGATCCATATTGGATAATTATCTTGCAGCAAGGGAAGGGGAACATTGGTGTCAAAGATCATGTCAATCGGTAGTTCTTTTGAAGCTGGACTTCAAGAGAGCATATGACTCTCTACGTTGGCAATGCTTAGAGAGGATTATGCGTCTAATGGGATTTCGTCCCGATTTGGTTGGGAGAGTAATGGCCTTAACAATCTTGCTAAGCGATCAATGATCCTCAATGGGAGACATACATGACTATTCCATATAAGGGAGTGAGACAAAGGATGCCCACTAAGCCCTATCTATTCCTCATTGTAGCTAATGTTCTAACGCTTGGTCAAATCTGAGGTGCGGACTACGTAGAATTGAGGGACCGAGGCTTCCGTGCATGGTTGATGAGATGCTCACTATTATGCAATACGCCAGACGACGCCTTCCTATTCACAGGAATGCGATGACCGAGTTTGACTAGGTTTAAAGGAGTTCTTTCAAGTTTCTCTATTGCATCTCGGAATTGAGCTCAACAGAACAAATGCTCTATCCTCTAGCAAAGACGAGGGACAAGTCCACCACAATCGCTTTTGGCCCTTGGGCTCCAAGTACTAAGACGACAAGATACAATGAAGCTTCTAGGCATTCCCTCTCTCTTAGGGCCTCTACTGTGGGTGTGGACCCCATTCGAGAAGGTTGGGAGGAAAATAAATCTTTGGTCACTAAGAAGCCTCTCTATGGTGGGGCGAGTGACCGTAGCCACGTCGTGCTTGGATCCTCACATGTCTTCTACTCCTCTGGCCCCTCCTAGGCCCTAAGACAGCCTACTTAGAAGCTCGAGAGGATGATCCGGGATGTTCATTTGGAATGGCCCCTCCGAACTTGCATGGTCCGAGGTGTGCGAGACAGGAGAGATGGGGATTGGGCTGCAAGGATCTCATCATTTAAGCGCAGGCCCCGGCAAAGAAATAACCCCGCTCTTCACTTGGTCTGGTTCTCGGTTAGGTAAATGCCCCTTATGTGCCATCAATTCCTATGGAGGAGGTAAGCCCTTCTTTTGCTTTCTATGCCACGTGGAGTATCTCCTATTATGCGAGGCCTACTCACTGCATGGCAGGAGGTCATAGAGGTTTTCCACCTAAAGCCACCCCCGGAGGAAGGGTAACGTAGAAGGATATATGCAAGAAGAAAAGGGAAATTGTATTGTTTGGATGTCAGGCCTTGTGTTGGAAGTGTTCATTTATTAGATTTGTGGCATCTCAAACTTGGCCATATAAATAATGCAACCATAAAAATCATGAGCAAACATAGTTTGGTAGAAGATTTGCCTAACAAAGATAATCGAAGAAGAGCACAAAATTTGTCATGGTTGTATGCTTGGGAAGCAAAACTAGACACAATTTTAAGCCCTGTGTTTGCCAAAACTTTGGGACTTTTGAATTTGGTATATACGTGATTTGTGCGCACTCGATGCGCGGTTCGTGAGTATGAGTGGCAAGACATATTTCATCACATTTATTGATGATTTTTTCCCGGAGAACAAAATGTTATTTTTGAAATCAAGGATCAAGCATTCCGTGCATTCCAATTGTATCTAGCGTGGTTTAACGAGAGACGCCTAGGAAGTTGGAAACGCTTTGCCGACATTCGTGGGGGAGAATATATGTCCGGGGCATTCATGCAATTTTGTCATGAGAAAGGGATAAGACGCCAATTTACGCGGCGGATATACGCCACGTTGAATGGCATCGCTAAGAGAAAAAAAACAGACACTTATGAACACGGTGAAGATCTATGTTAAAACATGCGTGGTTGCCTAACTATCTCGGCGTATGTTCAGCCGCATGTTACATTCAAAATAAATTGTTGTCTGCTAGTATCCAAGGAAGAATTCCTGAAGAGGTATGGTCTGGTAGAAAACAATCTGTAAAGAGACTACGGTTGTTTAGGGTATATGCATGTGCGTAAGAGTTGCATGGGGTCCAAACTAGATGATCGTAGCATAGAAACATATTTGGTTGGGTATGAGGACCAAGGGTACAGACTATATGATCCTAAAACCAGGTATTTGACGAGACTAAATTTTATAAAGATAGGGCAATTAAAAGTGATGTGTCAGAAGAAAAAGAGAAAGTGCAGCCCTGGGCGCCAGAGGGATGGTTTGACGATGAAGATGATGATGAAAATGAAACAGGAATTCAAGTACAAGATGGAGGTATGGAAAGCCCTTAGAAATAGGAAGTAGTGACACAGAAGAACATGTAGTAGAAGAGGGAGAGAATATGGTTTGGAACCCCTCGCTACCCTGGTGCACGGCGGAGTGTGGACCTCTCTGTCCCGTATCTTATTCCGTATTCCTTTTCTTCCTTTGTGTTTACCCTTGTTTTTACGTTTTTTGTGTGTGCCGTTTCATACTATCTACACATACCCGCTGATGGGTAGTAACTATCTCTAACTATCCCTAACTTGATTCGCCAGTGGGTTCGTTTCACTGCATCTCCCATATTGATGCACTCGGATTACACATCTGCCTAATCAGATTATTATTATTTTGGTATTGTTTATGTTAGATGTTCGAATGTTAGATGTTAGCTGCCTAATTGGATTATTATTATTTTAGTATTGTCATGTTAGCTGTTTTAATGTCAGATGTTAGATGTTTGCTGCCACTCTGTCCCCTGTGTTCCACCATTCCTAACTCCCACATTTTGGATATTTATCCTCCATATACACTTAACACATATAGCCTGCCTCATATATACTTCCTATCATCGATTGCAGTATTCGCACTCATCTTTTCCATCTAATCTAAAAAATTACAGAGTTCATATCCAAGACTTCCTTCATATTTTGGACGGATTCTTACAAAGCTTTGGTATTTCTCACAAAATTCATCCTTGGGATCACGCTCCCAGGACTGACGAATGGCAAAAGAATTTAGTGAGTTCCTGACCAGAGTTGGGATCACCATATTATACATTTTTTGAGACTGTCATGTAGCACAATAAGTGATTGAACAACAAATAACATAAAGAATGAAGACAAAAAAGTCGATTCTTAAAGCAAAATAAAATTTAAATCTAAATTTCGGCATTCCGCTTCACCCTTGTACATGCTCAATTTTAGATGGCTATTTTGACTCATCGCGGTTTCTTTTGGGTTGCTTGAAGGGCAAACCCTTGCTTTGGTATTGGGTTGGAGGTATATTACGCTTTGTACCATCCAATATATCAATCGGGCGCCTATAGGTTTCTCCACTGCTATTCGATGTGAGGCAAATGGGTTGGCTTTCACCAATCCCGAGTCGCCCCCGCATTAGCACTAGAATTGTCGATGATGGACCAAAAAAAAATGGTGCATTTTAATTTTTCAATTTTAAAATTTATATAAAATCAATGGCTCAAAATTCAATAAAACCCTTCCTAGAAGTTCATATATGGCAATCATATTCCATATGAAAAATATTTAAGAATCTATCTACTTCCAATCTTGGAAGTTATGCTTAGGTGAATCCAAGGGGGTCATGCCAAGACTGCCTTATATACATAAGGTAAAACTATCTTAACAAAATGATTTTTTTATTTTTTATTTTTTTAAGTATTTTCTTATTTTATGTGGAGTTTTGGCCAGAACTTAAGGAAGAATTGGTGGAAGCCATTAAAGGGGCATGGTCGACCAAAGAACTTCACCTGGCCATTTCCGCAAGCTTTATTTCCTTGATTCCCAAAGTGGACAGACCATTGTCTATAAGTGAGTGGAGACCCATTGCTCTGACTAACACTACTTATAAGATTTTGGCTAAGATCATTGCATCCAGAATGAAGCCCATGCTGCAGAGAGTGATTGACCGTGAACAGTCTGCCTTCCTACCAGGTAGATCCATATTGGATAATTATCTTGCAGCAAGGGAAGGGGAACATTGGTGTCAAAGATCATGTCAATCGGTAGTTCTTTTGAAGCTGGACTTCAAGAGAGCATATGACTCTCTACGTTGGCAATGCTTAGAGAGGATTATGCGTCTAATGGGATTTCGTCCCGATTTGGTTGGGAGAGTAATGGGCCTTAACAATCTTGCTAGCGCATCAATGATCCTCAATGGGAGACATACATGACTATTCCATATAAGGGAGTGAGACAAGGATGCCCACTAGCGCCCTATCTATTCCTCATTGTAGCTAATGATCTAACGCGCTTGGTCAAACTGAGGGCAGCTCAGAGAGAATTGAGGGACTGAGGCTTCCGGGCATGGTTGATGAGATGCTCACTATTATGCAACACGCAGACGACGCTTTTCCTATTCCTCAGGTACGATGACCAGAGTTTGACTAGGTTTAAAGGAGTTCTTTCAAGTTTCTCTATTGCATCTGGAATTGAGCTCAACAGGAACAAATGCTCTATCCTCTAGCAGCACGAGGGACAAGTCCACCACAATCGCTTTGGCCCTTGGGCTCCAAGTACTAAAGACGACAAGATACAATGAAGCTTCTAGGCATTCCCTCTTCAGGCCTCTACTGTGGGTCGCGGGACCCCATTCGAGAAGGTTCGGAGGAAAATAAATCTTTGGTCACTAAGAAGCCTCTCTATGGTGGGGCAGAGTGACCAGAGCCACGCCGCGGCTTGATCCTCACATGTCTTCTACTCCCTCGGTCCTCCTAGGCCCTAAGACAGCCTACGAGAAGCTTCAGAGGATGATCGGGATGTTCATTTGGAATGGCCCCCTCGAACTTGCATGGTCCGAGGTGTGCGAGAGACGAGGAGAGATGGGGATTGGGCTGCAAGGATTCATGTTGCAAGCGTTTAAAGCCCCGGCAGCAAATAACCCCGCTTCTTCACTTGGTTCGCTTTTCGGTTAGGTAAATGCACCCCCTTATGCAGGCCATCAATTCCTATGGAGGAGGTAAGCTCCTTCTTTTAATTTTTTATGCCACGTGGAGTATCTCCCATTATGCGAGGCCTACTCAAAGGCATGGGTGAGGTCATAGAGGTTTTCCACCTAAAGCCACCCCTGGAGGAAGGGTAACGGTAGAAGGATATATGCAAGAAGAAAAGGGAAATTGTATTGCTTGGATGCTGTGCCTTGTGTTGGAAGTGTTCATTTATTAGATTTGTGGCATCTCAAACTTGGCCATATAAATAATGCAACCATAAAAATCATGAGCAAACATAGTTTGGTAGAAGATTTGCCTAACAAAGATAATCGGCAGTAAGAGCACAAAATTTGTCATGGTTGTATGCTTGGGAAGCAAACTAGACACAATTTTAAGCCCAGGTTTGCCAAAACTTTGGGACTTTTGAATTTGGTATATACAGATTTGTGCAGACCGATGCGTGTTCAGAGTATGAGTGGCAAGACATATTTCATCACATTTATTGATGATTTTTCCCGGAGAACAAAATGTTATTTTTTGAAATCGAAGGATCAAGCATTCCAGGCATTCCAATTGTATCTAGCGGGTTTAACGAGAGACGCCTAGGAAGTTGAAACGCTTTTGCCGATTCGTGGGGAGAATATATGTCCGGGGCATTCATGCAATTTTGTCATGAGAAAGGGATAAGACGCCAATTTACGTATGATATATACGCCACAGTTGTAATGGCATCGCTAAGAGAAAAAACAGACACTTATGAACACTCCAGAAGATCTATGTTAAAACATGCGTGGTTGCCTAACTATCTCCGGGCGTATGGTTCAGTCGCATGTTACATTCAAAATAAATTGTTGTCTGCTAGTATCCAAGGAAGAATTCCTGAAGAGGTATGGTCTGGTAGAAAACAATCTGTAAAGAGACTACGGTTGTTTAGGGTATATGCATGTGCCAGAAGAGTTGCGGTCCAAACTAGATGATCGTAGCATAGAAACATATTTGGTTGGGTATGAGGACCAAGGGTACAGACTATATGATCCTAAAACCAGGTATTTGACGAGACTAAATTTTATAAAGATAGGGCAATTAAAAGTGATGTGTCAGAAGAAAAAGAGAAAGTGCAGCCCTGGGCGCCAGAGGGATGGTTTGACGATGAAGATGATGATGAAAATGAAACAGGAATTCAAGTACAAGATGGAGGTATGGAAAGCCCTTAGAAATAGGAAGTAGTGACACAGAAGAACATGTAGTAGAAGAGGGAGAGAATATGGTTTGGAACCCCTCGCTACCCTGGTGCACGGCGGAGTGTGGACCTCTCTGTCCCGTATCTTATTCCGTATTCCTTTTCTTCCTTTGTGTTTACCCTTGTTTTTACGTTTTTTGTGTGTGCCGTTTCATACTATCTACACATACCACCGATGGGTAGTAACTATCTCTAACTATCCCTAACTTGATTCGCCAGTTGGTTCGCTTTAATCGCATCTCCCATATTGATGCACTCGGATTACACATCCGCCTAATCGATTATTATTATTTTGGTATTGTTTATGTTAGATGTTCGAATGTTAGATGTTAGCTGCCTAATTGGATTATTATTATTTTAGTATTGTCATGTTAGTTGCTTTTAATGTCGATGTTAGATGTTTGTCGCCACTCCCCCTCGTGTTCCACCATTCCTAACTCCCACATTTTTGATATTTATCCTCCATATACACTTAACACATATAGCCCGCCTCTATATATACTTCCTATCATCGATTGATGATTCGCACTCATCTTTTTCCATCTAATCTAAAAATTACAGAGTTCATATCCAAGACTTCCTTCATATTTTGACTTTGATTCTTACAAAGCTTTGGTATTTCTCACAAAATTCATCCTTGGGATCACGCCCCAGATCGATTTAATGGCAAAAGAATTTAGTGAGTTCCCACCGAGTTGGGATCACCATATTATACATTTTTGAGACTGTCATGTAGCACAATAAGTGATTGAACAACAAATAACATAAAGAATGAAGACAAAAAGTCCATTCTTAAAGCAAAATAAAATTCTAAATCTAAATTCACGGCATTCCGCTTCACCCTTTGTACATGCTCAATTTTAGATGGCTATTTTGACTACTGTGTTTCTTTTTGGGTTGCTTGAAGGGCAAACCCTTGCTTTGGTATTGGGTTGGAGGTATATTCTGCTTTGTACCATCCAATATATCAATCGGGCAGTCTATAGGTTTCTCCACTCTCCGTTATTCGATGTGAGGCAAATGGGTTGGCTTTCACCAATGAAGTCGCCCCGCATTAGCACTAGAATTGTCAGATGATGGACCAAAAATGGTGCATTTGCACTGTTCACTTTAAAATTCATATAAAATCAATGGCTCAAAATTCAATAAAACCCTTCCTAGAAGTTCATATATGGCAATCATATTCCATATGAAAAATATCTAAGAATCTATCTACTTCCATTCTTGGAAGTTATGCTTAGGTGAATCCAAGGGGGTCATGCCAAGACTGCCTTATATACATAAGGTAAAACTATCTTAACAAAATGATTTTTTTATTTTTTATTTTTTTAAGTATTTTCTTATTTTATGTGGAGTTTTGGCCATAACTTAAGGAAGAATTGTGGAAGCCATTAAAGGGCATGGTCGACCAAAGAACTTCACCCGCCATTTCAGAAGCTTTATTTCCTTGATTCCCAAAGTGGATGCACCATTGTCTATAAGTGAGTGGAGACCCATTGCTCCGACTAACACTACTTATAAGATTTTGGCTAAGATCATTGCATCCTAATGAAGCCCATGTCATAGTAGAGTGATTGACCGGAGCGACCGCCTTCCTACCAGGTAGATCCATATTGGATAATTATCTTGCAGCAAGGGAAGGGGAACATTGGTGTCAAAGATCATGTCAATCGGTAGTTCTTTTGAAGCTGGACTTCAAGAGAGCATATGACTCTCTATGTTGGCAATGCTTAGAGAGGATTATGCGTCTAATGGGATTTCATCCCGATTTGGTTGGGAGAGTAATGGGCCTTAACAATCTCGCTAGCGCATCAATGATCCTCAATGGGAGACATACATGACTATTCCATATAAGGGAGTGAGACAAGGATGCCCACTAGCGCCCTATCTATTCCTCATTGTAGCTAATGTTCTAACGCGCTTGGTCAAATATGAGGTGCAGCTACAGAGAATTGAGGGACTGAGGCTTCCAGGCATGGCTGATGAGATGCTCACTATTATGCAATACGCAGACGGCGCCTTCCTATTCCTCAGGTACGATGACCAGAGTTTGACTAGGTTTAAAGGAGTTCTTTCAAGTTTCTCTATTGCATCTGGAATTGAGCTCAACAGGAACAAATGCTCTATCCTCTGGCCGCACGAGGGACAAGTCCACCACACTGTTTTGGCCCTTGGGCTCCAAATACTAAGACGACAAGATACACTGAAGCTTCTAGGCATTCCCCTCTCTCTTCAGGCCTCTACTCGTGGGCTGTGGACCCCATTCTGGAGAAGGTTCTGAGGAAAATAAATCTTGGTCACTAAGAAGCCCTCTATGGTGGGCGAGTGACCGTAGCCAATGTCCGTGCTTGATCCTCACATGTTTTCTACTCCCTCGGTCCCTCCTAGGCCCCTAAGACAGCCTAATGAGAAGCTTCGTAGAGGATGATCGTGGATGTTCATTTGGAATGGCCCCTCCGAACTTGCATGGTCCGAGGTGTGCAGAGACAGAGAGATGGGGGATTGGGCTGCAAGGATCCATCACTGCAAGCGAGGCCCCGCAAAGAAATAACCGCCTTCACTTGGTTCGCTTTCTGGTTAGGTAAATGCTCTTATGTGCCATCAATTCCTATGGAGGAGGTAAGCTCCTTCTTTACCTCGCTTTCTATGCCACGTGGAGTATCTCCTATTATGCGAGGCCTACCAAAGGCATGGCAGGAGGTCATAGAGGTTTTCCACCTAAAGCCACCCCGAGGAAGTGGGGGCCTTAGCATCTTCTGGAATACAACAGTATGGGAAAAGCGTGGGCAACCTTTGGCTCTGGTCCACCCCCGCATATATTCAAGGTGGAGACAACAAGGGATCCGCCATTTAGCTGATGTGTGGTTGGATGACCAATGGATGTCTTGGTTCCGATCTTCAAACTCGCTCAAACAAAGCGAAAGTGGGCGGATAAGAGTATCTTTAGACGATTTTGGCTAATGTGCATGATTGGTCGGGATTGTAGGCCTTGGTGAGGTCTGGGAAATTGAGGGGCAAGAGCAGGAGGGATACTCGGTAAAGGGGATTTACAGGCTAAAAAGAAACCTCTCTCCCTTCAAAGTTTTGGCCAGCCTAGATGTTACTTGGATGAGGTGCTCCCCGGTGCTCTTGGTGGGCTCCCCGCAAAGCCGGTGGTCCAAGAAGATACACAGCTTGTTCCGTGGTTAGCTCTTCAGATGGAATCAGCACCATGTCTCGGTTGAGAAGGAGGAAAATAACGGAATCAGATCTCCGCCCACCAGGATGTGGGCAATGTGAACTATGGAGCACATGTTCTTCCCGCCCTATGGTGGTAGACTGCCTCGGGGCCTCACCCATACTTCACTTAACCCCGACGAGTGGAAGTGGCCACATATTTTATTGACCTCGCCTAGGTCGCGGACCGATTTTGGCCATCAATATAGCTCTATGGGCAGTTTGGAAACATAGATGTGATGTTGCCATTGGAAAGCAGGCTCTCTCTACCACCCGAATACGCAAATACTTCAATATGGAGGTTGCAATGATGGGGTTGGGACACCATAGGAAATATGGCAGGAATTATGACAAAGAGCTAGATAGGATTGGGAGTATACAAGGCTTCAAACTTGTTTTTCCGTTGCTCTTGGAGCACCGGAGGAGGTAGCCATTGCCCTGAGTTAAACTTTGGCAGTTAACCCCCTAACTCCCATTGGGACTAGCGGGTTCCCTTTGTGCTCATCGATGATATCTGGACATATGGTTCATCTAGATGTTTTTACCTTTTATTAATATAATATACATACTTACCTCCAAAAAAAAAAAAAAAATAATTCATACCCTCAAACAGCTCTTTTGAGCAAAATTGGGTATGGCGACTTCATCTAATGTCATATAATAGTGAAAAAACTTGGGAATGTACAAATCAATATGTTTTATCATAAAATATCATTTGCTTTTGATTTTAGAAAGGTTTGGACCCCTTTATACTAGAAAATATGAAGAATGCGCCCGACTAGTACTTAAAACCGCTAAGTTGTAATGAGGTTTGGACAATTACCACAAGATATGGGTGAATCCATTGATCATAAATTCTTCAAGATCATAAAGAATGAACTAAAGATTCAAAAGGTGGTGGTAGATTGCAAAATGGAGAAGTTCCTCTCTAGATATATGGGTTTAAGTGGCAGAGGTACGATAGATCAATTTTGGTCCATGGACCACAGATGATCCGACAACTCCAGTGTTTGCACGTCGTTGGACTGTCTATTCTGTTGTGATTATGACTATGGTAAAAGCACATCCAATCTATGTAGAAGTGAATGAACAGCAAAGGCAGGGCAAGAATGGATGTTTTTCTCTTCAGAGTGCGCACTGTTAGCGCTATTGGCTATCGTGTAAGTCTCTGCCCTATTGAAGGCAATGTTTTTGTCCCTCTTATGTATGGTGTTTGTTATTGTTCTTTGTTGTTGATCAATTCATTGACGCTATGAACTAATGGGGAATGCGGGGGTTGATTAATGATTTCCAGAAGAAGAAGTTAAGACTATGGCTTGGCTCCTATTTCAACGAAGCACATGGGACGATATCACACCTTCCAGCTTGTTACATGAGAAGTTCCCATATTGTTCTGAAGCCAAAGGGTACACTGTTTTAACTTAATGACTCATTGTTACCACTGTTGTTAAATGGCAGCCTTTGATGTAGCTTATTTTTTCAAGCCACTAAAATAGATAGACATTGGACATATTATCATATTGTTTCAATGACCATCCCTCTTTTATTTCTATTATAACAAATGCATAATCAATCAGGGATTAAATCAAGACCATGAGATATGCGAGTTTCCGTAGAAGTTTAGATGTACTTAATCTGATCGGCATATATACTTGATTTGCAGATTGGTGTCCCCATAGTGATGTCTTGGGCTATTGCCTTCTTGATCTTGCAGTAAACTATATGCCTCCTGAGTCTCTTTTTGGCTACAGGTTGGGGAGAAACTGATCTATATTGCCTTAGGGAGCCTTGTGAGCCATTTGTAGAGAGTTGCTTTGCATGAATTTTTACTTCTTTAAAACATGATAAATTTGGGATCTCTCATATATTCTTCGCGATGCAAATGATTTAAAATCAAAATGATAGCATTATCCTTCTGCATAAGTCTAAATCCACTGATTTTCTGCAAAGAAGATGTAATATGACTCATTTCAAACCACTGAGCAGCTCTGTTGTTACCAAGTCGTCATAATCTCAACAAGATGTTAGTCTCCAAGATACAATACAGAATCTTTCGTATCGAAGCATCGTGGGAGTCCTCGTGCATGTCATGGTCTACAACCGGCCAGCTGAAAGTGTGATGATAGTGAGTCGACACATGGAAAATGCCAGTTCTTCACATTGGTCATGAAGCACATTCTTAGGTATATGAAATATATACCACATGTTTTGGCATCTGTTAGACCAAAGATAATCGTCTTCTACCCTTGGAGGACTATATTAATGCGAATATGCAAGGGAATTGGAGCATAGAAAAATGAGAACCGCATCCGCTTTTAAACTGCAAGGGGAAGTAGTCAATTCATCAAGTAAAAGGCAGAAAACTAAGTAGTTCTGTAAGCACAATGGAATCAGAGTATATGGCCATATGTGCAGCTTCAAAAGAAGCCATCTGGTTGGGGCGTTGAAGAAGATAGGACAGAGTAGAAAAGACCTACCATGATCTTTAATGATAACAAAGCAGTTATGTGCTTGGTTAAAAACCCCAACAACTTCATTAAGGCAAAGCATATTTGGATTCAATATCACTTTTCTAGAGAAAAGGTGGAGGAAGGAAAAATCGTAATCAAGCATTGAAAGCTCATTTCATGACAGCTAATGTCTTCACCAAGCCTCTTGGAAGAAAAGGACACAATGAGTGCCTCGAGGAGATGGGCATGATGAAAAGATTACAAGACATGTTTTGTATTCAAGGCAAGTTGAAATTACAAAGCACTCATATGCGTTACATCCACTGCATGTTGAAGTTTAGTTTTGATTTGCAATTTGTCTCAAGCAATATAGTTATGCTAGAGAATATTAACAAATTCACAATTTAGAAGAAGTGTTGTTAGGTTTAGTGGGTCCTTCATTTATGGAAGTTACAAGATGATTTCTAACATGGTGGTGCGTCCCCTTTCTGTATGTTGATTATTCATTTTCCATTATTAAGCGAGTCTGATCCATTGAATTTTGTTTCTCTAACATGTTGTAATCGAAGGGAAGAATATTGCCGAGGTCTTGCAGCAGGCAAGGCAGGAGGGTGGGCGTTGGTGGTTGATGAGGCCCCGACATTTTTACAGCGCTTTTGGCATAGCATGGTTTGCCATTGCAATGTTCAACAACGTTTTTGCCATCGAGGGTTTGTTGTTTTAGCATATTGATTTGAAGGATATAATGTGTTTGCTCCTGATGTATCTATAGCCCATGTTTTCCTCCTATGTTGTCTGCTTATGTCCGCCCAATGGCTTTGAAGGTTCTTTCCAGTTTAAGGAAGAAATTGGGTGGTTTCTTTGTTGCTTGTTTTAGGTGAAGCTTTTTTGGATGGAAAAGTACGACAATGCAAAAGAACTTGCATTTTCATATGTTTGATTGAGAAGTGCATGGGATTAACCCTCTAGCATAATGTAGGGCCTTTTGGGGCATTGTGTTATGCTAGGAGAAGCATATTGGGACCGATGAATTTCAGTGGGGTTCAAATTCCCATGCTTCATCTCCTTTCTTTTTGCAATCTTATTTGCTGCAACAAGTCAATTCCAAACTGTGGCAGGCCGACTTCATCTATACGAAAGCTCCTGCGACCTGAAGCCTCTTGTAATTATTTTAAGGGCTTTGCCATGTGATTGCATATGCTTGCAGGTTCTGCTTTGGTGCAAGGATACATTTGGATGGTCTGTCTGTTGGAAGCTTCTTATTTCATGTGTTCTATTATGGCTTCAAATTGAATTTCAAATCCACTTCATTGCTGGCTAATTATTTCGAACAGTTTATTCCATGTCTGTTGATATTCAATTGGGCAGATAATCAATGGCAAGTGTGTTGTTGTTTCAAGCTTTCTATTATGTATATTCCTCCACATTTGGCACAAGAATATTACCAAGAATTTGCACTCTCATTTGTTTTGCACCAAATTGACTGCATCATTGACTCTGCTCCCATAGATATGAAATCTTAGGGTGAGCTGGAAAATCCAATTTGACCCCATTTCTTTTCCTTCCCAGGTTGAAGGATGAGGAATATCCACTAGAATATTTCTTTTTAAATTAACGGCCAGGATGTAAGAGTATAGGATGTAACGAGTATGTTTAAGGCATTACAACGAACCTATAATGAACGTGGTTTATTATTGAAAGGAAGTGGGTGGAAGAAGATGCACCCTCGGATCCCCTATAACGAATGTGCCCCTATAACGAATGTGGTTCCGTTCATTTCCAAAATTCCATAGAAAGAGGTGCATGGCTATGGTGGAGAGGCCAGATTCGCCGCGCTCAGCTCCTATCCAGCCCGATGCATCTGAGCTCCTACTAATCCTCACCGAATCAATTCGCAGATTTTTTGAATCATGTCTAGCTGACGATAAGCATGACCTTTGCATTTCCTCAGCATTTTGTGCCTCTCTTTTGCGTCCCGATCCATGCGACCATTTGCATTGCTTAGAGCGTTTGAACCTGCCACCGGATGGATCAGAAGAACGCAAGAAGTTGAAGGGATGCTGTCGAGGTATGGGCTCTGTAAATTTATCTGGCCTGTAGATAATTTTTTATTTGGTATCAATTTTTGAGTAAATTGGGACTATCACAGGCAATTTAGAATCATCTATGGTGGAAGGAGTACCTGTTTACCCACTTTATAAACAAGTGGCCTGTAATCTATGCCATGCTATTCTGTTTGGATCATTCCCTAGAAAGTCATATCCTATGCCGCAGCTTGTAGAAGATGAAGATTTGAGTTCTAAAGTTGATCGGTGGATAAGGAGTGTAACTGAAAAGGGAAACCTTCTGAGAAAGGTACGGAATGTAAGTCATTTCACTTTCATAGGGATGAAAGGTGTCTTTTTAGGCAGTATGCAGGAATTTATTATAGGTCTTTGCAAGCATCCTCACGCATCCTTCTCAACAGCGTTAGCCCTTCAGACTGTTCATTGTGGCTATTTTAAGGTCATTGCAGAGAACCCTTGATTTCGCTTAAGGAGCTGGTTGAGGTAAAAGGCAAACGAGTATAGTGACACGAGCATCAAATCCACCTACCTTTTGTCCATTACTAGAACTCAAAAGTGCCTCCTGCTCCCAAACAATTGATGTGATTAATTGAAAATGCGAGCTAACTTCAAATACTAAAAGCCTAACTAATGCTGGGAATTAAGACTAAAATGATTTCCTTTCAAAACTGGCACTTTGGTATAGCTTCCTAAGCATAATTAAAAGCTATGAGATAGAAAGATGTGAACGGATGTAGAGAAGAGTTTCCAGAAGCAAAATGAAAGGGATAAAAAGTCTCATCCACATTATATATTAAGTTTGAAGAAGCAAGTTTTAAACCATTTATAGCTAGATGCTGCAGGTATGGGCATCTCAAGCATGTAGGAGTCCTAAGTTCTTCTAGGATTCCTCAGATGCAGTTCAGAAAGCTTATCCACTCCTTCCTTTTGCTAGAAAACAAGAGAAATTAGGTTCTACGATCCTTAGAGCACTATAACATGCGGAAACATTTGTAGCTTAAGCATAATGCAGGCTTGAATTACTAGAGCTTGAAAATGCTTTAAATCTCTAAAAGAAACCATCAAAACAAAGAAAATGCAGTAGAATAACTTCTGTCTTAGATGCGTTAGGCCTTCTAGATTCAAGGATCTACAGTGTCTAAGCATCAAATGCAAGATGTATGGCATCATAAGAAACACACAATTGGCTATCATGATTTGGAAGGCCTTTTTGTATTGGTCTTCATCAAATTGGTTTTATACAGAAAAGTTCTTCAATGTGAAAATCCAATATAACTTGATGATCTTGTAATCTCTGTGTAATCTCCATGCCATGCCATGTCACGCGGTGCTAGCTTGGGAGCTGCATATGCCTTCTAGGTAGTCTTAAATCACCCTGCATACATATCAATGGGTATATTATTACATTACAACTCTAATTGGTTTTACAATCTTTGAAATATAAACTAACTTCCTAACAAGATGATGAATCCATCTAAAGAGCTTTCACTGGATCATATTGTGATTTGGAAGTAATCCTTTAGCTAAAGACAGGTTTCCTATGCCTGGTACAGAAAATTGGTTTCCTCATGTATAATCAACCAGCAACTTTTCTTAGAATCAAAGACTTGAATTTGAAATATAAAAAGTTTAGTGTGGCTTAGCTTGTAGTTGGAAGATCATGACTTATTTAAAATAGGAAAGGCTGTTATGAAGGGTTAGAATGACTTGGAAATCAATAAATATTTCTTGTCAGGCTTTGTTTCCTTCTCTATCATCATATCTGGAAGTTGACAAATGACAAGATACATTTTATGGCCTCATATGGTAGGTGCTTCAGAGTCTAAAGTACCACTTACACGCAGGAGAAGTACTACACTCAACTTAGAGGTATTACTTGTAGTTAGGGTTGAGAATTTGGTAAGATGACATTGCATATTGTTGGAATGCTTTATATTCCATGTGTACACTTACGCTATGATGACTATGCATGCTGGCTCATCTATCTTTTGCTGATATGGCTCTGACTATATAAGCCACATAGTTATGTCTCATTCTTCATCTTCTTGCAATTTACTCTAGAGCTAGACTTTTCGGAAACAAGAATCTAAACAGGCTAACCTGGATGAATTGGAGAATTTTTAATCTGAAACTGCAGCAATACAGAAGCTCCCTTCAATTGAATGATTGAAACAGATTGAGTTGGAGATTCACTTCCATCAAGAAGAAACTTCTAAATGGGTTGATATGTTAAAAGCCAGCAAAGGATGCAATCAATGCCAAAAAAGGGCACGCAATCCTAGGCTTGGAATGGTCGCTGATCCCCTCACTACAGCCATTAGTTTGTGGCCAACACTTTAGGCATCTCAGATCCCAAAATTGAAGCTGCTTGGGGTGTAATCGAAGGCAATCCAAGAGGACAGCCTTTAGTCATTGTTTAAAATTAAGACCTTGGGGGACAGGTTTTTAAATTAAGACCTTGGAGGATAGTTGAATGGGCTCAAGAATAGGAGAGAACTTGTAAGAGGTCGCAGAGGCTTGGAAAGATCCAACTAAATGGGAGATGGCTGAGTCTTCATCCGTGACAAGGTCCAGAAAATGGAATCAAGGGTCTATGAGACCATCAAAGTGGAGCCGTAAGATAAATATCCAAGCGGTCTTATCTTATGGACCTTATAAAGGATAGAGATACTATTTTTTTTGTTAGAAACACATGAAAAAAGAGAAACTGGTCTTCTAGAAGTGTCGGGTTATTCTTGAGACTCAGCCTACAGAAGCCAGAAGAAAGGTAAATGAGATCAGGAGGGGTAGCAGTTCTCTTGAAATCAGATTTATCCAGAATCAGTTTGACAGTAGAAAAAAGATGAAGAGCAAGGTTCCTGTGGGTCAAGAGACGGATATCTGCAGTAGACTGCATATATGTTGCTGCCTGCGATTCCTTCCCCCAAACCTCAGATTTTACAGGTGTTGACACACAAGATGGAGCCTCTCCGTGCATGGCTTTAGTTTATGATATCACTGAATTTTTTAAGCAAGGAAAAGTATTTGCTTCTCAAGCATGCATTTTTGGAAGATGCCGTCTTTTCTGCTGATTTTTCTCAGTCCAATTCTACAGATTATGAAAAGCTTATTTGCAATACTTCAGAAATTGGTGATTCATTATCTCAGCTGCTGATTTCTTCAATTAGCTCATCTTTTACTTCTGCCATACCTCAGCTTGGTCATTCCTTATCAAGGGAGACGTTTATTCCATGTATTGCCTCTTCTCATCATGAAAATTCTTTACCAACAGTTTCTGTTCCAGCACAAGTTCCTCCTGAGCAACATATCAGATGCTACTACTGTTCCGACTGAGCCACTTGAGAATTTTCCGTGCTGCAGAAGCAAGGTACTTGAGAGTTGGTTCCTAAACCCATCAAATAAGAATGTGATTGATGCTAATGGACAAGATATCATGCTGATGCCACTCTCTCAAAATACAAGGCAAGACTAGTGACGCAGTAAGATGGGCCTGATTGTAATGAGATTTTTGCTCCTGTATTTCAGCTTGACGCATTGAGAGGGGTCATATCTTTGGCAGCTCATAAAGCCTGGCCACTGTATCAGTTAGGCTTCAAGTTTGCATTTCTCAATGGAGGTCTTGGGGAGGAATTGTATAAGTCCACCAGGTTTTCTGATCCAACTCATCCTACTTAGGTGTAGACTCAAGAGGAGTTTCTATGTTGCTGACATCAGAAAATCAATGGGTTTTTTATTCAACTACAAGAAGTCTAGTTTGGCTGTTCAAAGAATGATGTGGTGTCCTCATCTATTTGAGGATTTAAGAGTGCTCATAAACCAGCAGTTATTTATGTACGTGGCAACAGTGGAGTATTGTTCCTGTCAAAGGTTATAAGTGGCATCTGCAGATGAAACATCTTTATATCAAATTCTGCTTTATTAGGGACCAGCTTGACAATGGTTCCCTTTTTGTATCCTACTTTTCAACTAAGGATCAGGCAGCTGATGGTTTTACCAAATCTCTCTGGTTGTTCATGTGAAGGAGCTCTTACTTGTTGTCCCTTCTGTTCCTCCAGAGGGCTATTTCTATTGTCCCTTCTGTTCTTTTATTTGAAGATTGGAGTTAGAATGCAAACACCTTATTAAACGATGTTGACTGAACGTGGGATGATGCATCATTTACACAAAGACACTACATCAAATAAAGGATGCAATGCAAAGCTGCATTTATGAACAAGAACAAAGGGTTGACGAAAGACATCAGTGATTGCCTAATAAAATGAGGATCTCCATCTGTTGATGATTGCATAAGAAATGATATTAAAGAATGAGAAGATTATATGCATATGGTGAACGCATATGAATATATGTGGTGGACGAAGCGAATACAAGGATAGATGTCTCAAAAACTAGAAAAGATGCTAAGTACGCTTGACTGTGGCTTATATTAAAATGCTATATCAGCAAAATGCATGCAGTGACAGGTCAGCAGTGTGACGTCAACACTGACATGTCAGCATGAGTCTAATACCCCTCCTGATGACTAGCACTGCACATGTAAAAGCTGCTTCATATTGACCAAGTGTATGCCTACAAGAGGTTTGGTAGAACCATATGCTGCTTGGTCTTGAGAAGAGCAATGATACAGAGAAATAGAAGCCACTTGTAATGCTTAGCATGACAAATAGCTCCCTCATTATTGCGGTAAAGATAAGCTGGTGCATCTTTGGTACCTAGATCTTCATATAAGTGAACCAACCACATCATTTGTTGGACTGCATAAACATGGCTTTCAGTTCTGCTTCAGTAGTACTAACACTGCAAGTAGCTTGCTTTTTAGAACTCCAAAATTAACACATTGCCTGGATCATGAGGAGATTTGGATGGCTTACAATTTGCCATAATGAACCCGTGAAGAACCTCATTAATATACTTTTGTTGGGATAGAAAAATGCCACGTCATGAGGTTGCTGCCAGACTTCCAAACCTAAACAGTAGTGTATTAGACCAAGTTCATCAATTGCAAAGTGGTTACCAAGTACTTATAATGAGATCAAGAGCATCTCCTATAAGGACCATGTTATCTACATACAACAGTAAGATAAGAAAGCTTAGACCCCTCAGTCTCGTAGTACAAATTGCAATCACCACGTGATCATTGATAACCAAGATCAATAAGAAAAGCATTGATCTTTTGATGCCAGCATCTAGGTGCCTGTTTTAGGTCAGACTCTTCTTCAACTTATAAACATATGTGCTGAAAAGTGCAATCATCAATAGTTCCGCCAGCTCCATATAAATTCTCCCTTAACACCTTTAATTTTAATTGCTCTAGATAATCCTTCACATTGAAACAATCTTGCAATTTAAGAATGTTCAATTTACCCAGCTCTTGCTTGTACACAAGTTTGCTTAGAATCTATTATTTATTAGGGATGCTTTCACCATATTCTGTATGCGGATCTGATCATGCATTTATGACTGCATTCCAGAGTATAACAATAGAGTACATAGTTTCACTTTGGCAAGGTACAACGCGAAGTAAAATGCTTGCTTTCATATTTAGACTGTTACATCTCAACATTTTCAGACTTATCTTAACGTTTAGAAAACTGACTCTGAATTTGACGCCATATGGAAAGAGTAGCCCTCTGCATATTGCAAGATTATCCTTCTTTTTCTCTTCTGGAGTAGCAGGGGACCATGTAGGAAGCAGCATGTCTCCTAGATCATTTAACTCATGTCCTAGATCATTTAACTGAAGATTGATGTCTAAATTGTCTCTTCAGGAGTAATAATTCTCACCATCAAGTAAACTTGCTGCTACAAACTACCAAAATTACGTGGTAGCCGTGACCAAATCGAATTGGTTAGAAACAGAAATAATCTGTGATTGAGAAATCACCAGATATAATCCCAACTAAACATGTCAAGAAAGCTAAAGATGAATGGATCTAAAGTTTTTCCTTATAAGAGAGGGCTAGATTGCTTGGAGAACACCAAGACCTTTAAAAGTATGCCAAGATTTGGATACCTTTTACAGAAAAGCAACTGTGACAGAGTTTTACCAAGAAACGCAAGAACTCTTCAACGACTGGTCCAAGATTGATGAAAATTGGTTTGCCACAAAGCCAACGCAAATCCGACTCTTCCAAAAAATTTCCAACAAAAAACACCATATGCTCACATAGACGTTAAAAAAAAGCCATCTAAATGCTAACTTCTGGCCATGCCCTGCTCTGATAACATGAACGCATATGAATATACATGGTGGAAGAAGTGAATACAAGGATGGATGTCTACCATATATGGAATTTTATAAGTTCTTTTGCATATGGCAAGATAATCAATCCAGTATGTGCTTATATTCGAAGATATCGGATTAGTTTGAGTCTGCATTGCTTGGAAGCAAAGTTGGCAATTAGAACATGTAGAGAAGGAGCATGTTTTTTTGAGATGTCCTTCATATACTTTGAATACTGTTAGTAATGAGTCTTTGGGGAATTGCTTCGGCTCACTGGGCAATTATATTGTGGAAATTATAATGAGTTGATGATGCTTCACAGGGAAGCTATGGGGCTCTATTATTTTGGGCACCTCATGGTTTGGTGCCTGATAACAAAACGTCTTGTTTCTTGATCATTACAAATATAATAGTCCAAATATGTTAATGACATGATAGTAAGATACTAAAGAAGCTGATTTGCATTTGTCGTATAATAACATCTGTACCATAGGAACAATTTATATGAAGGTTGGTCATTGCTGGCAATGACATACATTTGTATTGTGTGCTTTACTGAAAGAGTGGAGTTTCTTACACTGGATTACATTTGTGTAGATGGTTCAAAGACAGTTGAAGGAAGATGCGCAGTGGGTGATTATTCGCTGTGAGTTTTTCATCACTGTTTCAATGTATAGTTTTGTAAATGAAATGTCATGGCTTCTGTCAAAGTTTACAGTTTATTTTGTGCCATATTATAACAGAATACAACCAGGAGATAATCTGCTCTTTAATAATTCGTTGTTGCTGACAGTGAAGGTATTGGAAATTATGTTGCCTCACTTTCTAAGAGGCCATGTTATTTGAGGATATTATTTCGTCGATGATTTTAATTGATGAACATGCTTTTATGAAGAGAATATGCACTTACGCGACGTTTAAAGAAATGCTGTATGTAGAGGGTCTGGACAAAGTCCTTCCTGGAGTTCAATCCATAGCTGAAGGTAGCTGTCTTTGGAACTTTAGGGTGCATTCGCACTCGCGGTTAAGTTAAGTTAAATTATGGTTTTTAATGAAATTTACATTCGCACTACTAGTTAAGTTAGCATATAGTTAAAAAATTTAGTTAAGAATCTAGTTAACTTTTTTAACCAAAAACACTAACTAAACTTGTCTTCGCACCTTCTTCGGTTAAGTTAGCAAAATTAACTAAAAGTTAACTAAATTAGAAATTAGCACTAAAAGTTAAATCACCTCATAGAGGTCACTTTAAGTTTAGTTAAATGTCTTATAATTTTTTAAGCCTTTGGCTAACTTAACTAGACATGTTCGAAAGCATTTAGTTAATTAGTTAAGTTATTTTTTAACCAAAACTTTTAACTAAATGAGTGCGAAATGGTTTTCCATTAAGTTAGCCTAACTAATTTTTTTAAGTAGCTTTGATGTGAAGGCAATCATCCGGTTAGTGTTAACTTAACTTAATGGTAAAAGTTAACTTAACTAAACTTAACCATGGGTGTGAATAGACCCTTAGTCAAATAATTCTGAAGTTCTGAGGAATCACATCAAAGCAAAAGTAATGTATTTGTTCCCTTGCAGGTGAACAAGTTTATCGGACATTTTACCCTCTTGAAGTAGAGAAAATGGGTGTGCTTGCACTTCATGTATCTCATCCAGACTCCCATTTACAACCTTGCACCATAATAGCAGACATGTTCAGTGTAAGTGCACTGCCTCATTCCATATGTCGAACCTAAAGGGATTTCTTAAATAATCTGACAAAGTTGTTAGTATTTCTAATGTAAGTGGTAAGGAATGTGAAGAGTTTAAAGCGTTTGCTTACACTCAATAATTCTAGCAGAGTTAGCAGCTCATCATTTATGTGTCTCAGATACAAGATAGATTTGCTCTAAGATAGGTCTGCAATAATTGAGAGTTCTAGCAGCTTTTGAGGGCTCCCTGTATAAGCATAACCGGTACAGTTTCTTGACTGAATACATCAGCTTAACTATTCGCAACAAAGTGTCTCTCCTTCTAGGTTGGTGTGGTATTGAAAATGGTAGTAATAATTCTGTAGACTGCTTATTCAAATGGTAGTAATAATTCTAGACTGCTTATTCACTTGGTCATCCCCAACCTTTGCCCTTGCTGCAGTCCATGACATCCATCCCACAAGATCGGGTTCCACAGGTCTTGTAATTTGCCGACTCTTGCATCCATCCATTTCTCTACATGCCCGATCATGCCATAGACATGCGCATTGACTCTCGCTTTCTAACTCGGAAAGAGTATGTGGAAACTGGAGACGACTTCTCTTTTATTCGTCCTGCGATTAGCTATCAAGAGGCTTTGGACCTACATTATCTTTGAGATAAGAATATCCTCATTACAGACCTTTTGCTTTCCTTTGTAAATCTATTTTCTTCTGAAACACAATGGACTTGAATGTCAGAGATGGGCTTTTTGGATTGATAGATGACTTAATATGTTTGGAAGTGGTATTGCTCTAAATCCTTGATAAACTTGCAGGAGCTTCAAACTGAAGGCTTGCTTTACCTCCTTGGTATCCATTTTACTGTAGGCACTTTGAGGGAAAGTTTGCCGCCTTCAAGATGTGCCCTTCTCTCAGCATTTTGTGCACTAAACTCTTCAGAGGTATTTTTTTGAAGGGAAAAATAAGTTGAGATCATTACTCGGCTAGAGAGTCACGCATAAAAGAATGAACTATGCAGAGTCATATATGTAGAACACATCAAGATCACATGACATGCATAGAATTAGGGTTTTTACTCTCCCTTGCTTAGTTCTTGGCCTTCTCATGGTAACAGAGCTTGAGGGAGGCTCATTTTACACTTCAGATTGATGGCTTCAGCACTGCCATTTGTATATAAGCTTGATGTTTTACTCCTCACATGGTTTCGTACTTGCAACACGTGCACAACTGTAGTTTGTTCTGTGTACTACGTTTGCATAAATGTTCAACCTTGTCAAAATTAGTAGATGGATAATCAAGAATAAATTTAATTTCCACCGGATTGTTAATGGGAGCTTTGCAAGGCATGAGTTCTAAGACAGTCTCTGCTTAAAATATGGGAGTTATATCCTTCTTATAAAAGCTACAGCAGTTTTAACTGCAAGATTTGTGCAGCTAAAAATATTTCAATGTAATGACTGCAACTTCTATTGTTCGAATGAGTGGAGGTTGCAGGTAGCAAGTTGACAACAGGATCAAGGGCACTAGCTAAGCATTCACATCGAAGTAGCTCTAGTTGGTGGGGAGTTTGTACAGGAAAAGGTAAAAATGAAAATTCCTCTTATTTGTGGATCTCATAGTGTAACAGTCGAATATTTTGCAGAGGCCATGAAAAACGCAATTGCATTGGATAAGGTGTGTGACATTATCGAACATGCTTGCTGGATGAATGTGCACTTCCTCTCCCCATCTTTACATGTCTTTGAAATTCGGATCAAGGAAGGTTATGGTGCACGCTGGTCGGTAGACGGGAGTCAGGTAATATTGCATCCCTAATAGTTTCCAGGTGGTTGTCTATATTACGGAGTAATTAATTGATGACATTGAGGTGGAGAAACTATAATATGGGGGATGTTATGATAAGGGAGTCAGATGCAAAAAAGATAAATAATCTTTCATGTATGCAATGTAGTTGGTTAATAGTGTGCATTGAAAGACGACAAAAGGTTTTTAGGTTAACTAGGAATGAAAATGCTACCATGTATGCTACATTTCATGTGGGAATTATATGTATGGGCTCTGAATGGAGACTGAAAATGCAGTTTAGAGGATTTCTAGAGCCGCCCATGGAAGGAGGACATCTAAAAGGTTGGCGTCATTGAGGATTATGTTTAGCCAGGTTCCGTCTTTAGCCAAGTTCACATCGAAAGTTTTCGTAACTGGATGAGATCCACTTACTTGCTGGACTGTGTGCAAGATGCTAGTGATGCATCAATTGATAGCAGGAATGGGTGCATAGGACACGACAATTATTGGATGCTTTGTTCTTGAGAAATGGGTTGTGCAATTTCTGCAATCTTTCAGGTTGAGATAAGCATGAGCCACATGAGGGCTTATTTCCCAGCTGTACGGAATGCCAATTTAGCTAGTGGGTTATTTTGGTTTGGAGCTTTCTACATTTTGCAATTACTAAGCTGATGGAATGGTGCCTTGCGTGTATCACAGAACAAGGTGACAACACAAGATATTGGTGATGGACAAACACTCTTGGATAATCAAGTTGATTTCTTGAAATAAAGCACCTCTGATGCATGTCAACATACTGAGCCAATCTTATCCCTCCTCCAAAGAAAAGAAAACCAATGTTTTTGGTAACAACAATTCTTGTAGGCAAATTGCAACTTTTTTGACGTTAATATTTGTTGCATTCTAGATGAAGATGCATGTAAGTTTTAGTGCAGAAATGCTCCTATCTTGTTTCGGAAGTGACCAGTGCCTTGAGAGGCCCTCAACATGTTTGTCACGGGGGCTAGGAACACCCTTTTTCTTCTTTAGGTGCTTCTGCTGCTGCATAGGTAGGAGGAGAGGCTGGTACGGAAAAAACCTTCTGTATAATGTTTAGAATGATGAATTGAGCTGATCCAGTCCTGTTGGATGGAAGTCACTTTTTGGACCTTATGCGGTGGACGGCTCTTGCCATATTCAACACTGACTTGACTGTGAAGACTTGGTGTGAAAAGCCTGGAGGAGGGGTGAGCAGCTGATGGGGACAACGTAAGCGAATGTGAATGTGCTTGACAAAATGAGATCTTGGACACTTGGGACTTTGGGAGATATGAATTTCATGAGCTTGCTCATGCCTACATAACCTCCTCCATCCAGAAGATTACTATACACATCCAATAGAAGGTGACGATTGCAGGAAATTTATTGGAAGGAAGAACTTTAAGAATGAAATTTATTAGAACTTCAAAATGAACCACGAATGAACACGTAAAACAATGGGCTGGGATTACTTTAAAATTCTATCTAAATTAAGAACGGAATTTTTCGTCCACCAGGATTGTTTTCCACCACTTTAAAATTTTTTCGTGAGTGTAGCTACATAGATTACTACACATATAGTTTATACACACAAATTATCAATCAAATTGTGCATGTTATACACTAAAACTATTACACATTTATAATCCTATTACATTTATATCACACGCATTATAGAAATTGAATTAAATTGAAATACACAAAGTTCAAATCTAGAATGAGTCCAAAAGTTTATAAGTCCAAATATATCCACAAGTTTAGAACTTCTATATGTCAGAAGTTCATTGAATTCATAAATCTACAAGTTCCTTCAAATTCCACAAGTTGAATTACAACTCAAAAATACAGAATGTACAACCTATCACTACGTCATCATGATTGCAGAAATAACTTATAAAAGCTGATTTGCATCGATACCTAGATTGATTGTACAACCTACGAACGCCTCAGAATTGCTCATAACCTGTGACTGGTACATTCCAAGTGCCCGTGCACCCTTCGTGCAGTCCACAATAAGCTGCTTATAGAAATCCTTGTCATATTCATCCTTGACCAACTCACAGTAGACCTTAGCACAATTACCACTGACTATCTGAGCAGAATTATCAACAACAAAAAGTTGCTAACCTGATTGACAATCTGACTTTGGAGCCATAGATACAGGTAAGATATTTTCCCGTTGCACCATGTCAGCAGCTCTCAAAACTCTTGAAGACGATCCCTGCACAACTACATTTTTCTCCAACTCCCCAAGTGCAACTCTATAACCACTGCCAGTAAATCGACTTTAGAAACCTCATCTGCAAATACCAGAATTCATTATGACAGAAGAGAGAATAAGAAATGTAAAGACATAATAAAGAATTCATTATGACAGATTACTATCAAAAGCACATTTGTAAAACATCTTGTCGTGCCATCAACAATAATTGGCTTTGAGACCAGATCTATACATCCATCGATCTTCAAATCAAGGTTTTGATCATACATGCGAGGAAAACTAACAAGAACCTTAACAATAAACAAGAAAAACAGAAAACACAATTCAAAATAGATTACTTGCTTGTCATAAGAATCACGGTTCTTATGGCCCATAAGGTTCATCCTGACCTCCACTGTAACATTTGCAGCCGACAAACGAGAAACCAAAGACACGTGACCACCCTTATTACATATTTGTGTCTCAAGACCAATGATGGTGGCCATGACATTCAACCATTTGAATAGGTTGTTCTTTCCGACAGGTGTAACATCATACCAGATCCAAAAAAAAGACATGCAATTAAAATAATATCATAAATAAAAAAACTTATATAAGAAATGGCTTACATTTTTTCCAGGTCGGAGAATTGGCTGAAAAAATAATGCCCTCGCCTTCGAGCCCTGCTTCTTTTTGCAGGTAAATGGCACGTATTGTTTATAGATGAGAATAAAATTAGACGCATATGTCCAAACAAGTTTCCGAATTAAACTTCGTAACAGTAGACTGATGGTTCTTACTTATTCTCTCTCCATACTTAATGATTTCACCATCCATATCAATGCCTAAGCACACACCACAATCTAAGACATCGCACAACTCCTTTGCGCCCCTAATCCCGAATCTCGTAAGCATATAATATGCTAAACATTTGATGCATCTTGATAGATGAGTCACTTGGTGATCTATATCAGCCAAGATGTCATGTTCTTCAAGGTGGTTATTACTGGAGCCTTATTCCTGGGTTTATCATAGTTTCCCTCCTCCCTTGTCTTTTTGATAGCACAAATAAAAGCCTCACGACTGCTCCTAAAAATTGGATCATGTAAAATCTCAAAAGATATCCCTGTTTTTTTTCTGAACTCTCTCCCTCTCCCTTCTCACTATTCTACCAATTCCATGGAACAAACAACTTAACCTAAAACAAAAACAAGATATAAAAATGTGCAATGATATTACATAAACAATATTTAAAACTTACGTCGCTATAGTAGATAAAGCTTCTTGTTTTTTCTTCTTTGGCTGCAAATAAAGACCCAGCAAGTAAAACACCATATTATTAGTTTTCACATTAAATAGCAGAATACAAATAATATGAAAAAAATAATGTGCAACATGAATCTCATCAGCAGCTCATTCAACCGGTGCATCAAAATCGTCTCAAGCAGGACATAAACGTCATGATTAAATGCCTTCCTCCACTCATCGAATCTGCATTTTGCCCACTTGTTTGCACCTTTGGGACGTTCGTGTCCACCAGATAGAGCATCAGATAGCATGTCTTCGTCAAGTGGAATACAATCGTCTTGAGGAGCATCTTGATCCTCACTGACTTCTCCATCACAGAGTCCTGCCAAGATTTCCTCAAGTTCTTCGGGCGTGACAAAACTGCTAGGAACCTCGCCATCAAGAGTGTCATTGGCATCGCCTTCAAGTACCAAATTAAAGGACGTTTTGTAATTTACGCTATTCCCGACGGAAGAAGCGAGAACTATAAAAGGCTTAAAAGGAAGCTTCAATAAACCAAACAATATATTCCTGCTATACCTGCTTGCAAAATGCTACATTACTTGCAATGGACATTATACCTATCTATGCCTAAATTATATCTACATTAATCCAGAATTATCTTATTTAACCTAAGAATTATACCTAACCTAAGAATTATCTAAAATTATATCTAACCAGAATCATATCTAACGAGGATTAATTATACCTAATCAAAATTATCCTAAGAATAATCGATAATTCTCGTGATGAGGACTCGCGATATACGAAGACCAAAACACCAGATAGGCTTTTCATTTATCACAGTAGCAATATACATTGGGTTTATAATATTGAAGTCAGTGGGGTAGCCAACCATAGGCACAATATCGAACTAGCCCATATAAGGAAAAAATGATAATAACATCATGATTGGGCTACCTCACTGCTGGTGTTTAAAATCGAATCATGTAAAATCTGAAAAGATATCCTTGTTTTTTCCTGAACTTCTCCCTCTCCCTTCTCACTATTCTACCAATTCCATGGAACAAACAACTTAACCTAAAACAAAAACAAGATATAAAAATGTGCAATGAAAAAAATATTACATAAACAATATTTAAAACTTACGTCGCTAGTAGATAAAGCTTCTTGTTTTTTCTTCTTTGCCTGCAAATAAAGACCCAGCAAGTAAAACACCATATTATTAGTTTTTTACATTAAATAGCAGAATACAAATAATATAAAAAAAAAGACGTGCAACATGAATCTCATCAGCAGCTCATTCAACCGATGCATCAAAATCGTCTCAAGCGGGCAGTTAAACATCATGATTAAATGCCTTCCTCCACTCATCGAATCTGCATTTTGCCCACTTGTTCGCACCTTTGGGATGTTCATGTTCACCCGGATAGGGCATCAGATAGCATATCTTCGTCAAGTGGAATACAATCATCTTGAGGAGCATCTTGATCCTCACTGACTTCTCCATCACAGAGTCCTGCCAAGATTTCCTCAAGTTCTTCGGGCGTGACAAAACTGCTAGGAACCTCGCCATCAAGAGTGTCATCGGCATCGTCTTCAAGTACCAAATTAAAGGATGGTTTTGTAATTTCGCTATTCCGGAAGAAGAAATAGAACTATAAAAGGCCAAAAAGAAGCTTCAATAAACAAGAAAATATATACCTGCTATACCTGCTTGCAAAATGCTACATTACTTGCAACAGATATTATACCCATCTATGCCTAAATTATGTCTACATTAATCCAGAATTATCTTATTTAACCTAAGAATTATACCTAACCTAAGAATTATCTAAAATTATATCTAACCAGGATTATGTCTAACCAGAATTATACCTAATCAAAATTATCCTAAGAATAATCGAGAATTCTCGTGATGAGGACTCCGATACACGCACACCAATTTACCCCGCCCTTTCGGGTTTTTGAGGAATCCTAATGAGAAACGCTCTCGAGGGATTGCCTGTGGGCTATACACCGACACGGATGACCAGTCCCTGACGAAGAAATCCGAATGCACACATCTTTTTCCTCACCCTGAAAAGACCAAAGAACAAATGCAAGAACCCATGAGTTGCGTCAAATAGCAAAATAAAGAAAAAGAACTTGAAAAACCACCAGAGGGGCTTGTCATGCGAGCCACGATACAATAGACCTCTATAACAAGGAGGGGCTGGTCACGCATGCCATGCGAACAAAGAATGAATATAACTTTGAAAGAACTTGAAAAGAACTTTGAAAAATCTTCATAGGGGCTGGTCATGCGTGCCGCGCTACAATAAACCTCTATAACAAGGAGGGGCTGGTCACACGTGCCACGCAAACAAAAAATGAATATAACTTTGAAAAGAACTTGAGAGAACTTGAAAAGAAAACCTCCAGAGGGTTGGTTATACGTGCTACGCGACAAAAAATCTCTATAACAAGGAGGGGCTTGTCACGCGTTCCAGGCGCATATAATTAACAATAACTTGCTTAAAAAAGAGAAACATTATGAAATTTCTTAACATAGATGACACTTGAGTCGATGGTTCACGAAAGAGAGGAAAAAAGAAGGGCTGGATGAGGGTCTGCACAATGCTACTATATTGCTATGAGAAGAATGCTGAATGAGAAGAAAGACGAAAAGACCGAATATATATCTCTCGCCCTCTCACGAGAATCGCAATCTACAGTGTAGATCGATTGGCATTCTCATGGTGAGGATCGAAAGGACGATGCCGTTAGGTTCTTGGCGGAGCGCCTGCGCCTGCAGCTAGGGCGGCAACAGGGGGAGGAGGCCGCCCTCTTTCTCCTCTGACCGGCACTGCTACAGCCATCCTTGCAGACCCGAATCCCTAATCTGATGCTAGTGGGGTTTGCCAATGGCCATGGGGTTTCTTTCTTGAAAGAATTTGCAGATTTTGATTCAGAAGCAGCTTCAAGGCGGTCTTTCTGGTTTGTGTTGGTAAGCCACTAACGTGGCCTTTTGCTCTCAGTCTTTTAACAAGAATGATGATTTTGTTTAAGCAAATCACACTGAAAGGGCGTGGAGCCTATAAGGTGAAGCAGATTTAAGCAGGAATTAGAAAGAAAGCAGTTTCGGGTCTTCTTAGGCAGTCTTTTTAGATGGATCCTCTGATCAGATGGTTTTCTTCCCCTCCTCTTGCTCTTTCTTGCTAGCGGGAAGATTTAGGGATGTTTT
Source organism: Isoetes taiwanensis (assembly GCA_021234155.1). Classification (NCBI taxonomy): domain Eukaryota; kingdom Viridiplantae; phylum Streptophyta; class Lycopodiopsida; order Isoetales; family Isoetaceae; genus Isoetes; species Isoetes taiwanensis. The sequence continues at coordinate 17,212,782 of JAJEKV010000016.1, read as the reverse complement.
CTTGGAAAGAGCCAGTGTAAGTTCTTGGTCACAATTTTACAGTTTTAAAACGGGATGTCAGATTGTTTGATATTGCCGAGCTAGGGAGCTGATGGTGTCCAGGAAGACGCTTCCATATCAAGACCAGATATCATGAGCCAAACTTTAGGGGAGTTTTGGTGGCTGGGTTGTGTGTCTAGCCTATTGTAGCTTGGCCGGCTGGCACTTCCCGACAATGCAGCATCTCCTTTCAATCTCACATTTGGTAGCAAAACTGCAGAATTGGATCATAGTTCGAAGCATATTAGCTTCTCTGAGCAGTGCAGGAGATTGTTCAGGTTACCCTTTGTCTCTTTTCTCTTCATTTCTAAATTTGCAAGAGGTTTTTGAAGCATTCAAGATTTGTCTACAACTTGTGGAAAATGCGGATTTAACTCCTGTAGTATTCTATTTAGCTAAGAAGATGTTCATACTGTAGTATTAGTTGGATAGAAGAAGAGGTTGAGAGAGCCGTATGAGTACTATAGCTGCAGACATGATTCAGATCCATGAGGGATCCTTTGTACTTTTGGACTCACAATATAATGACACCAAAACACCTAATAAAAGAAGAGAACTCGCCTCCTTGAAGATCTAGTGCTCTCAACATAGACCTAAGAGGCTAGATATAGTCCAATGGCGTAAAGACATTGATGCCACCAAAAGAGAATAGAATGGACCGAAAGCTGCATTGGGAGAAGCACGACAAAGAGGACCATTTGGAAGGAGGGTCAATGTGGAAAAACTAGCCCCGAGTGAATAAGACGCTGTAAACCGAGGAGAGTAGACCGGACATGCGAAGGAGCGTAGGCGAGCCAAGAATCTCGCACGACAAAGAGGACACCGGAAGGAGGGTCAATGTGGAAAAACTAGCCTGAGTGAATAAGACGTTGCACCGAGGAGAGTAGACCGGACATGCGAAGGAGCATAGGCGAGCCAAGAATCCTGCAACAAAATATCAACGACATCCAAAAAACAATGCCATGCTTTGTTCTATCATGCCAAAGGAAAATAGAGGAGGTTTAAGGCGAAAAAAAATCATAGCCTATCGCAGTATCAGATTTCAAGCATAGACGAAGCCGAATGAGAAGTCCATCGAGTCAAGTCTAAGGTCGAGGTCGGGTTCCAGGCGAATTGGATGGGCAGGTTCAAGAAATACCATATAGAATATTGATAAACGTTGATAAAGAGAGGGACGATATGTACGCCGAAAGGGTAAGCGAGAAAAAGTCACTGGCCTGGGTGTGGGTTGAGGCCGAGTCTAAAAAAGGCAGGGTCCGTGGTCATGGGCCATGAGTGTGGGGTCATAGTGGAGATGGAGGTCAAGGGCAGGAGAAGTTGTAGAACCTCAACGGTCGAGAGAAGGCCACGATTGACAAAGACCTAGCAAATTGCATAATTCATCTAATGTGAGAAAATAATAATGCCTCAGATAAAATATGGTATCTAGCACGAGACTAAATAAAAAATTGAAAATAATGGGAAATGTCAGCCTGGTCACGAGGATATCATGCTGTAGCAATGAAGACGCAAGTTGAGAAGGATCAAAGGGAATGCAAACAAGTAGAATAGTAAAAACCCATAGTGATGCGTAACAAATGACCTTGACAAAACTTATAGAATGAAATGCACAATTTTAATGAAGATAGTTCTGCTCGAGAAATGAAATGGCTAAGATAAATTGCATGACAAATGCAAAAGCCAGAATCTATTGAGAAAACAACCTGCACAAGGCACAATTGACTCAAATTAAATTGACAATGCCAAAAGGAGAATCTATCGTATAACCAAGACTTCGTCTATACGAATACGAACATCTATATATAGACAAGTAGATGGAACTTCAAGAAAGAATGAAGATTACGTGGAGCAAATTGACAGAGAGGACTTCTAGAGCACAAAATCAACTAGCAAACGAGATCTACAGATTTTAATTTTGGACATCAATACTAGAACCCCGAAAAATAGCCCCAACGAAGATGATTATGGTTAATGGATGGGGTGTAACTACATTCATATAGAAGATGTGATGCTAATGGTGAAGGAAAAACAAATGATTGGGCTTAAGCTCGATAAACCGTGCTAGTAAGTTAAGATAAAGTCAACCTTATAAATGGAGGAGCCAAGAAGCTTTAAATTAAACTAGAGAGAGGTCAATGGCAAGGGAACGGGGGAGGATGGAGGGAGAAAGAGAGAGATCCTATAAACGAGAGAAATAGTCATAAGAATAGATAAAATGAATAATCATGGCGAAAATCAATTGGATGCGAATGAAAGAAAAACCAAAAAGGAAGTCGAGGTCGACAAAACTGAGAGTCAGATGTAACGGGCCCATGGTAGACCGCTCGAGTATTCGATCCTTGAATGTGCCTGTGGGGCATTCCCGAGACACCAGCATAAATGGGTAGAAGCGACTACTCATAAACGTCTAGACGGTTTTGCCTAGTTGGTTAAGAGCATGTCGATTAGAACGCTATTGCTTGGTATCGTGGTGTCTCGAAGTTCGAAAGTCTCCATGGGTGCCTATATGCATGGGTAATTTGCAAAGACTTGGTAATCATTGTGACATGGTATGACATAGACATGGTATAGCCTTGATAGCATAGTTCGAGGACGAAGCATAGTTCTAGTGGGAGAGACAAAATTTAGTAAAACGGCCCATGGTAGACCGTACCCAAAGTATTCGATCCTTGAATGTGCCTGTACGGGCCCTCGCCCGACTTGAACACCCAAGATAAATGGGTAGAAGCGAGTCTAGACGGTTTTGCCCAGTTGGTTAAGGGCATGTCGGTTAGGAATGTCACATCAGAATGGCAGTATTGGAGTCAAAGTCAAACCTGAAGTCCATCTGCTGGCAAGCGCAAAGTCGAGATTTTTGTACTACAAGGAAAAGCCAAGGTCGAGGTCGAGGTCTAAAGAGGCAGGGTCACGAACGCGGTCATGCAAGAACGGAGATCGAGCCTTAGAAACTGGAGATGGGAAGAAGTTAAAACGTCAAGTTAGATATGACACGCAATATAAAGATGCCACCTTAAAGAACATTAAAAAGTACGGCAAATGAACAAATGAACATTTAAGACTTCATCACCTACATCGATCCTCCTTCGCCACGGAGACAAAAGAACCATAAAACCAAAAGTTTCTACAAGATCTATGGACTACATCCTAATACTTGTATACGCCGTGAAAAACTGAGAGGACCTTATAAAATGCTACCTCTGACGCCAAAGAACGGGATCCATGATAGCCCTAAAGATCTCCATCGTCTAAACCACATGGCCAGCTGGGCACGGCCCCTTCACTAACTCAACTCTAAAAACTTAAAGTCAAGCCAACGTTTCATAAATAGAAACCTAAGTCAAAGGATAACAGAAAGTTACTAAGACCGTAAAAACAGAAAGAAAAAGTGTGGAGACGAGCCATGATATTGAAAGAACGAATCAACAACAACATAAAGAAGTTGGCAGAGCAACAACAACATAAAGAGTTGGTAATTGCCGATTGCGGAAACTATAGTGCCCCAAAGGGTTGAGAAAGTTCATTCAAAATGTCAAAAAGGGATAAGGGTTCGAAATAACCTATGGTGACTATGTAGCCTCCCCAAGTAGCTTTCAAGTTTACACACCACATGTTACTATGAAAAGTCCAATATGACCCATCGACCTCGACTCCAAATATGTGTATAAGAAATACTCAACTCAAAAACAAGTGTTTCTATGCATATACAATTGTTTTGGACTAGCCCTTGCTTATGCTGTAAGTATCAATCCTTCTTTTCCTTCGATTTGGGCCTGCGATGAATATTCTGGACGATAATATGCTTGAGGACGAGAAGGTTGTTGCGGAGAAGTTAATTCAGAGCACCAAGCTTCAGAGGTGGATAGTTTGTTGAAGGATTTGCAGAGTGAGCCCTGGTTTTATCAGGAGTTTATTGAGCCTCCAGTTGAAGGGAAAGGAAAGTCGAAGGCATTAGGGTTTTTTTGAGATTAAAAAAAGGCCTTGAGTTAGCTCTGAAAAGAATTGGTTTCAATAGCAAAATCATCTCTTTAATCTTTGGCCTCAATTCTATGGCTAACTCCTCTGTTCTCATCAATGGTTCCCCATCTAAATTCTTCAAACTCTCCAGGGGGGTTAGACAAGGTTGCCCCTTAGCTCCTTACCTCTTCCTAGTGGCTGCTGAAATGCTTACCAGGGCAATTGATTTTAATCAAGAATGTGGAACCATCAAAGGCCTTGATCTTCCAGACAACAAAGGCAGCTTCATTATTTCTCAATATGCAGATGATACATTTGCATTTCTTGATTCCAGCTCTGATAACATTGCAAAATTCCTTACCATTGTCGATTTATTCTCTGCTGCCTCTGGGATCTACCTGAATCTCAATAAAAGCATCATTATTGGAGACACTGATCAGAATTCCATTTGTGGCATCAATGTCATAAATACTTTGCAAGCAACTAAACTACTTGGGATGCCTCCGTCCTTAAATTCCAATATCAAAGGTTTATGGGATCCTATTCTGCAGAGAATTAGGAAAAAATTGAATATCTTTAGAATCCTTAGCTGGAAGAAGCTTAATTGCAAATTCTGTTTTGGCTGCATCTCACATCTACTTCTCATCGGCTCTGATAGCTCCCAAATTGATTTACAATGAGCTTGAGAAGATCATTAGGAATTTTATTTGGAATGGCACTCACTCGATTAATTGGGATTCACCTTTCGTCCTAAAATTCTTGGTGGCCTAGGCTGCAAAAAATCAGACTTTCAAGCCCTCGTGCTTTGGGGGGAAGTTCTTTTGGAGAACCTTATCGGGAATAATTCTATGGCCTCTATTTTCATAAGGCACTGGATCTCCTGCTCGTATCCTGAAGGGCACCCTTCTATTAAGCATTCTTAGACAAACGCAAGGCAGAGAAATCGCTCCCAAAACCCACGAATGGAGAAGTCGAAACAAATGTGCCGCCAACCCTGCACCGCACATCACCAACACCACAAAACAAAACAAAACAAACCTCCCGAGTGGAGGGGTTGATTACGCGCATGCCACGCCGACAAATATAATAAACAAAGAAGGGGGGGAGGGTGGGTTCAAAGAGAAATAGGTACTGCTGAGAGAAGAGGAAGCGCCGATGAGGAGTCGATGCAGAAACACGCCTAAAATAGCGAACTCCCAACCAGAATGGGCATGCGCCGCCCGCATGCATGCAAAACATGCATGCTCGTCCCATTCTAGAATGACGATCCGATGTCTCGGATCGATGGGATTATCATATTGTTTCAATGACCATCCCTCTTTTATTTCTATTATAACAAATGCATAATCAATCAGGGATTAAATCAAGACCATGAGATATGCGGGTTTCCGTAGAAGTTTAGATGTACTTAATCTGATCGGCATATATACTTGATTTGCAGATTGGTGTCCCCATAGTGATGTCTTGGGCTATTGCCTTACTGATCTTGCAGTAAACTATATGCCCCCTGAGTCTCTTTTAACTTGGCTACAGGTTGGGGAGAAACTGATCTATATTGCCTTAGGGAGCCTTGTGAGCCATTTGTAGAGAGTTGCTTTGCATGAATTTTTATTTCATTAAAACATGATAAATTTGGGATATCTCATATATTCTTAGCGATGCAAATGATTTAAAATCAAAATGATAGCACTATCCTTCTGCATAAGTCTAAATCCACTGATTTTCTGCAAAGAAGATGTAATATGACTCATTTCAAACCACTGAGCATCTCTGTTGTTACCAAGTTGCCATAATCTCAACAAGATGTTAGTCTCCAAGATACAATACAGAATCTTTCGTATCGAAGCATCGTGGGAGTCCTCATGCATGTCATGGTCTACAGCCGGCCAGCAGAAAGTGTGATGATAGTGAGTCGACATATAGAAAACGCCAGTTTTTTACATTGGTCATGAAGCACATTCTCAGGTATATGAAATATATACCACATGTTTTGGCATCTGTTAGACCAAAGATAATCGTCTTCTACCCTTGGAGGACTATATTAATGCGAATATGCAAGGGAATTGGAGCATAGAAAAATGAGAAATGGCTTCTGTTTTAAACTGCAAGGGGAAGTAGTCAATTCATCAAGTAAAAGGCAGAAAACTAAGTACTTCTGTAAGCACAATGGAATCAGAGTATATGGCCATATGTGCAGCTTCAAAAGAAGCCATCTGGTTAGGGCGTTGAAGAAGATAGGAGCAGAGTAGAAAAGACCTACATGATCTTTAATGATAACAAAGCAGTTATGTGCTTGGTTAAAAACCCCAACAACTTCACTAAGGCAAAGCATATTTGGATTCAATATCACTTTTCTAGAGAAAAGGTGGAGGAAGGAAAAATCATGATCAAGCATTGAAAGCTCATTTCATGACAGCTAACGTCTTCACCAAACCTCTTGGAAGAAAAGGACACAATGAGTGCCTCGAGGAGACGGGCATGACGAAAAGATTACAAGACATGTTTTGTATTCAAGACAAGTTGAAATTACAAAGCACTCATATGCTTTACATCCACTGCATGTTGAAGTTTAGTTTTGATTTGCAGTTTGTCTCAAGCAATATAGTTATGCTAGAGAATATTAACAAATTCACAATTTAGAGGAAGTGTTGTTAGGTTTAGTGGGTCCTTCATTTATGGAAGTTACAAGATGATTTCTAACATGGTGGTGCGTCCCCTTTCTGTATGTTGATTATTCATTTCCATTATTAAGCGAGTCTGATCCATTGAATTTTGTTTCTCCAACATGTTGTAATCGAAGGGAAGAATATTGCCGAGGTCTTGCAGCAGGCAAGGCAGGAGGGTGGGCGTTAGTGGTTGATGAGGCCCCGACATTTTTACAGCGCTTTTGCCATAGCATGGTTTGCCATTGCAATGTTCAACAACGTTTTTGCCATCGAGGGTTTGTTGTTTTAGCATATTGATTTGAAGGATATAATGTGTTTGCTTCTAATGTATCTATAGCCCATGTTTTCCTCCTATGTTATCTGCTTATGTCCGCCCAATGGCTTTGACGGTTCTTTCCATTTTAAGGAAGAAATTGGGTGGTTTCTTTGTTGCTTGTTTTAGGTGAAGCTTTTTTGAAAAGTACGACAATGCAAAAGAACTTGCATTTTCATATGTTTGATTGAGAAGTGCATGGGATTAACCCTCTAGCATAATGTAGGGCCTTTTGGGGCATTGCATTATGCTAGGAGAAGCATATTGGGACCGATGAATTTCAGTGGGGTTCAAATTCCCATGCTTCATCTCCTTTCTTTTTGCAATCTTATTTGCTGCAACAAGTCAGTTCCAAACTGTGGCAGGCCGACTTCATCCATAGGGAAGTTCCTGCGACCTGAAGCCTCTTGTAATTTTTTTAAGGGCTTTGCCATGTGATTGCATATGCTTGCAGGTTCTGCTTTGGCGCAAGGAGACATTTGGATGGTCTGTCTGTTGGACGCTTCTTATTTCATGTGTTCTATTATGGCTTCAAATTGAATTTCAAATCCACTTCATTGCTGGCTAATTATTTCGAACAGTTTATTCCATGTCTGTTGATATTCAATTGGGCAGATAATCAATGGCAAGTGTGTTGTTGTTTCAAGCTTTCTATTATGTATATTCCTCCACATTTGGCACAAGAATATTACCAAGAATTTGCACTCTCATTTGTTTTGCACCAAATTGACTGCATCATTGACTCTGCTCCCATAGATATGAAATATTAGGGTGAGCTGGAAAATCCCTTTTCCTTCCCAGGTTGAAGGATGAGGAATATCCACTAGAATATTTCTTTTTAAATGAACGGTCAGGATGTAAGAGTAGAGGATGTAACGAGTAGGCCTATGTTTAAGGCATTACAACGAACCAATAATGAACGTGGTTTTGGGTGGAAGAAGATGCACCCTCGGATCCCCTATAACGAATGTGGTTCCGTTCATTTCCAAAATTCCATAGAAAGAGGTGCATGGCTATGGTGGAGAGGCCAGATTCGCCGCGCTCAGCTCCTATCCAGCCCGATGCATCTGAGCTCCTACTAATCCTCACCGAATCAATTCGCAGATTTTTTGAATCATGTCTAGCTGACGATAAGCATGACCTTTGCATTTCCTCAGCATTTTGTGCCTCTCTTTTGCGTCCCGATCCATGCGACCATTTGCATTGCTTAGAGCGTTTGAACCTGCCACCGGATGGATCAGAAGAACGCAAGAAGTTGAAGGATGCTGTCGAGGTATGGGCTCTGTAAATTTATCTGGCCTGTAGATAATTTTTTATTTGGTATCAATTTTTGAGTAAATTGGGACTATCACAGGCAATTTAGAATCATCTATGGTGGAAGGAGTACCTGTTTACCCACTTTATAAACAAGTGGCCTGTAATCTATGCCATGCTATTCTGTTTGGATCATTCCCTAGAAAGTCATATCCTATGCCGCAGCTTGTAGAAGATGAAGATTTGAGTTCTAAAGTTGATCGGTGGATAAGGAGTGTAACTGAAAAGGGAAACCTTCTGAGAAAGGTACGGAATGTAAGTCATTTCACTTTCATAGGGATGAAAGGTGTCTTTTTAGGCAGTATGCAGGAATTTATTATAGGTCTTTGCAAGCATCCTCACGCATCCTTCTCAACAGGCGTTAGCCCTTCAGACTGTTCATTGTGGCTATTTTAAGGTCATTGCAGAGAACCCTTGATTTCGCTTAAGGAGCTGGTTGAGGTAAAAGGCAAACGAGTATAATGACACGAGCATCAAATCCATCTACCTTTTGTCCATTACTAGAACTCAAAAGTGCCTCCTGCTCCCAAACAATTGATGTGATTAATTGAAAATGCGAGCTAACTTCAAATACTAAAAGCCTAACTAATGCTGGGAATTAAGACTAAAATGATTTCCTTTCAAAACTGGCACTTTGGTATAGCTTCCTAAGCATAATTAAAAGCTATGAGATAGAAAGATGTGAACGGATGTAGAGAAGAGTTTCCAGAAGCAAAATGAAAGGGATAAAAAGTCTCATCCACATTATATATTAAGTTTGAAGAAGCAAGTTTTAAACCATTTATAGCTAGATGCTGCAGGTATGGGCATCTCAAGCATGTAGGAGTCCTAAGTTCTTCTAGGATTCCTCAGATGCAGTTCAGAAAGCTTATCCACTCCTTCCTTTTGCTAGAAAACAAGAGAAATTAGGTTCTACGATCCTTAGAGCACTATAACATGCGGTTAGTTTGTTACTTGAACATTTGTAGCTTAAGCATAACGCAGGCTTGAATTACTAGAGCTTGAAAATGCTTTAAATCTCTAAAAGAAACCATCAAAACAAAGAAAATGCAGTAGAATAACTTCTGTCTTAGATGCGTTAGGCCTTCTAGATTCAAGGATCTACAGTGTCTAAGCATCAAATGCAAGATGTATGGCATCATAAGAAACACACAATTGGCTATCATGATTTGGAAGGCCTTTTTGTATTGGTCTTCATCAAATTGGTTTTATACAGAAAAGTTCTTCAATGTGAAAATCCAATATAACTTGATGATCTTGTAATCTCTGTGTAATCTCCATGCCATGCCATGTCACGCGGTGCTAGCTTGGAGCTGCATATGCCTTCTAGGTAGTCTTAAATCACCCTGCATACATATCAATGGGTATATTATTACATTACAACTCTAATTGGTTTTACAATCTTTGAAATATAAACTAACTTCCTAACAAGATGATGAATCCATCTAAAGAGCTTTCACTGGATCATATTGTGATTTGGAAGTAATCCTTTAGCTAAAGACAGGTTTCCTATGCCTGGTACAGAAAATTGGTTTCCTCATGTATAATCAACCAGCAACTTTTCTTAGAATCAAAGACTTGAATTTGAAATATAAAAAGTTTAGTGTGGCTTAGCTTGTAGTTGGAAGATCATGACTTATTTAAAATAGGAAAGGCTGTTATGAAGGGTTAGAATGACTTGGAAATCAATAAATATTTCTTGTCAGGCTTTGTTTCCTTCTCTATCATCATATCTGGAAGTTGACAAATGACAAGATACATTTTATGGCCTCATATGGTAGGTGCTTCAGAGTCTAAAGTACCACTTACACGTGCAGGAGAAGTACTACACTCAACTTAGAGGTATTACTTGTAGTTAGGGTTGAGAATTTGGTAAGATGACATTGCATATTGTTGGAATGCTTTATATTCCATGTGTACACTTACGCTATGATGACTATGCATGCTGGCTCATCTATCTTTTGCTGATATGGCTCTGACTATATAAGCCACATAGTTATGTCTCATTCTTCATCTTCTTGCAATTTACTCTAGAGCTAGACTTTTCGGAAACAAGAATCTAAACAGGCTAACCTGGATGAATTGGAGAATTTTTAATCTGAAACTGCAGCAATACAGAAGTTCCCTTCAATTGAATGATTGAAACAGATTGAGTTGGAGATTCACTTCCATCAAGAAGAAACTTCTAAATGGGTTGATATGTTAAAAGCCAGCAAAGGATGCAATCAATGCCAAAAAAGGGCACGCAATCCTAGGCTTGGAATGGTCGCTGATCCCCTCACTACAGCCATTAGTTTGTGGCCAACATCCCAAAATTGAAGCTGCTTGGGGTGTAATCGAAGGCAATCCAAGAGGACAGCCTTTAGTCATTGTTTAAAATTAAGACCTTGGGGGACAGGTTTTTAAATTAAGACCTTGGAGGATAGTTGAATGGGCTCAAGAATAGGAGAGAACTTGTAAGAGGTCGCAGAGGCTTGGAAAGATCCAACTAAATGGGAGATGGCTGAGTCTTCATCCGTGACAAGGTCCAGAAAATGGAATCAAGGGTCTATGAGACCATCAAAGTGGAGCCGTAAGATAAATATCCAAGCGGTCTTATGGACCTTATAAAGGATAGAGATACTATTTTTTTTGTTAGAAACACATGAAAAAAGAGAAACTGGTCTTCTAGAAGTGTCGGGTTATTCTTGAGACTCAGCCTACAGAAGCCAGAAGAAAGGTAAATGAGATCAGGAGGGGTAGCAGTTCTCTTGAAATCAGATTTATCCAGAATCAGTTTGACAGTAGAAAAAAGATGAAGAGCAAGGTTCCTGTGGGTCAAGAGACGGATATCTGCAGTAGACTGCATATATGTTGCTGCCTGCGATTCCTTCCCCCAAACCTCAGATTTTACAGGTGTTGACACACAAGATGGAGCCTCTCCGTGCATGGCTTTAGTTTATGATATCACTGAATTTTTTAAGCAAGAAAAAGTATTTGCTTCTCGAAGCATGCATTTTTTGGAAGATGCCGTCTTTTCTGCTGATTTTTCTCAGTCCAATTCTACAGATTATGAAAAGCTTATTTGCAATACTTCAGAAATTGGTGATTCATTATCTCAGCTGCTGATTTCTTCAATTAGCTCATCTTTTATTTCTGCCATACCTCAGCTTGGTCATTCCTTATCAAGGGAGACGTTTATTCCATGTATTGCCTCTTCTCATCATGAAAATTCTTTACCAACAGTTTCTGTTCCAGCACAAGTTCCTCCTGAGCAACATATCAGATGCTACTACTGTTCCGACTGAGCCACTTGAGAATTTTCCGTGCTGCAGAAGCAAGGTACTTGAGAGTTGGTTCCTAAACCCATCAAATAAGAATGTGATTGATGCTAATGGACAAGATATCATGCTGATGCCACTCTCTCAAAATACAAGGCAAGACTAGTGACTCAGTAAGATGGGCCTGATTGTAATGAGATTTTTGCTCCTGTATTTCAGCTTGACGCATTGAGAGGGGTCATATCTTTGGCAGCTCATAAAGCCTGGCCACTGTATCAGTTAGGCTTCAAGTTTGCATTTCTCAATGGAGGTCTTGGGGAGGAATTGTATAAGTCCACCAGGTTTTCTGATCCAACTCATCCTACTTAGGTGTAGACTCAAGAGGAGTTTCTACGTTGCTGACATCAGAAAATCAATGGGTTTTTTATTCAACTACAAGAAGTCTAGTTTGGCTGTTCAAAGAATGATGTGGTGTCCTCATCTATTTGAGGATTTAAGAGTGCTCATAAACCAGCAGTTATTTATGTACGTGGCAACAGTGGAGTATTGTTCCTGTCAAAGGTTATAAGTGGCATCTGCAGATGAAACTCTTCATATCAAATTCTGCTTTATTAGGGACCAGCTTGACAATGGTTCCGCAGTGCAGTATTGTTCCTGTCAAAGGTTATAAGTGGCATCTGCAGATGAAACATCTTTATATCAAATTCTGCTTTATTAGGGACCAGCTTGACAATGGTTCCCTTTTTGTATCCTACTTTTCAACTAAGGATCAGGCAGCTGATGGTTTTACCAAATCTCTCTGGTTGTTCATGTGAAGGAGCTCTTACTTGTTGTCCCTTCTGTCCCTCCAGAGGGCTATTTCTGTTGTCCCTTCTGTTCTTTTATTTGAAGTTCAGAGTTAAATGCAAACACCATATTAAACGATGTTGACAGAACGTGGGATGATGCATTTACACAAAGACACTGCATCAAATAAAGGATGCAATGCAAAGCTGCATTTATGAACAAGAACAAAGGGTTGACGAAAGACATCAGTGATTGCTTAATAAAATGAGGATCTCCATCCGTTGATGATTGCATAAGAAATGATATTAAAGAATGAGAAGATTATATGCATATGGTGAACGTATATGAATATATGTGGTGGACGAAACGAATACAAGGATAGATGTCTCGAAAACTAGAAAAGATGCTAAGTACGCTTGACTGTGGCTTATATTAAAATGCTATGTCAGCAAAAGGCATGCAGTGACAGGTCAGCAGTGTGACGTCAACACTGACATGTCAGCATGAGTCTAATACCCCTCCTGATGACTAGCACTGCTGGAATTGGAAGTACTAAAAGGAAACACATGTAAAAGCTGCTTCATATTGACCAAGTGTATGCCTACAAGAGGTTTGGTACAACCATCTGCTGCTTGGTCTTGAGAAGAGCAATGATACAGAGAAATAGAAGCATTGTCAAGAGTTTTTTGAACAAAGCAGACTTTAATATCCAGGTGTTTAGTAAGATGATGCCACTTGTAATGCTTAGCATGACAAATAGCACCCTCATTATCGCGGTAAAGATAAGCTGGTGCATCTTTGGTACCTAGATCTTCATATAAGTGAACCAACCACATCATTTCTTGGACTGCATAAACCATGGCTTTCAGTTCTGCTTCAGTAGTACTAACACTGCAAGTAGCTTGCTTTTTAGAACTCCAAAATTAACACATTGCCTGGAGCATGAGGAGATTTGGATGGCTTACAATTTGCCATATTGAACCCGTGAAGAACCTCATTAATATACTTTTGTTGGGATTGACAGAAATAATTCTCAATGGTTAAGCACACATATGTGCTGACATGGCAGCCTATGTATTTACATAGGACCATGGTCTATAGTTTAGCATATATTTATGTTCATGTATGCCCCCTAGGTTAGGTGTCAACGTGCTATGCTCTACACGTCACATATGTGACCATCTTCTGTAGCACCGAGAAAAGCAACAATCCAATCCATCATATTCCTTTTTTCTGAGTTTCACTCCGTCTCTTTTCTCTCTTGTTTTCTTGCTGTTTGATTCTAGCCTAGATCACAAGTTTTGTCATGGTATCAGAGCCCAGGGTGGCTAGAACCAACCAGTGAGGGAAATTTGTCAGAGGTGAATTCAGAAGTTGGCAACACTGCCGAAATTGGACGTCTTCAACCAGAATTGCAAAATCGGCCAATTTTTTGTCACGTCATCAACAAATTGTGTACTTTTGTTCAAATTCGAGATTTGGTTGCACAAAGGTGCCGTTTTTTGCCGTTTTGTGCCGTTTTTGTTCAGAAAGGTTGAACAATTGGTAATTTTGGCTCTAGGAGCAATTTCGTGAGAGATTTGTCAGGATTGAGCAATGTTGATGCAGTTTTTTGTGACATACCATCTGTCTGGGTAAATCCCTTGGTTTGTCTTCTTTGTGCATCTAAAGCTCAGTAATCTCTCTCTTAGTGCTCTTTGATAAGTTTTAATACCTTCAGGGATGGATTCCACCAAATTCAACAATCCAAATGCTATCCTGAAAGGAGATAATTATTTTCAGTGGATTGATGTGTTTGAAGGTTATCTCCTCATGCATTGTTTGGATGGACTTGTTGATGGCTCTCTTGACATAAAAGATGCAGATTTCTCGTCAAAAATAAGAAAGGCTTGGGCCTCTTGAAAGTTCTTGTATCACCAGAAGTTCAGTGCCATATCAGGGGTTGTAAATTATTGTCGAAGCACTAGATCAGCTGAAAAGGGTGTGCCTTTCGAGATACAGATTCTAGAGCCTTTTTCTTGAGAGGCGAGTTACACTCTTTGGCGCTTGGACAATTGTAAAGATATGCTTGATTATATTTCCAAGGCCAAAGAGATTAAAAGCAAATTGGATGATATGAAACAGCAAGTACCAGATGGTGAGGTAATTTCCGCATTGCTTCGTGGTCTTTCTATAGATTATCAGCCTTTTATTCTTGCATTAGGTGCAAGAGACAGCCCAATTAAGCTGAAAGACTTGCCTAATCTTCTCCTTCAGACTGAATTGGAGTTGAAAAGGCGGTCAGATCAGAATGCTTTCTTTTCCAAACATAATCCCAAGAAGCACAATGATAGGTTCTCTCGAAATAAATCCTCTGAGTCTTCAGGTAGTAATTCTAATCAGGGGAGCGGAAGCAAGAAAGGTTCAAGCAGATATCCATGCAGATGGCAAAAGGTTCAAGCAGATATCCATGCAGATATTGCCACGAGAAAGGGCATTGGATTAGTGATTGCCCAAAGCGTTTAAAGAAAGAAGCCAAAGCTGCTGCAGCAAGTAAAGATCAGCCCGCTCATGCTAAAAATCAGCCCGCACATACGATCGTAAGGGCGATCTAATTTCGTGAGCTGCTGAATTTGAACCAGAAAGTGCTGATATTGAATGCTTATTCAAAGCTTCTGAAATGTCTTTGGACAGATCTGGTAGTGATCCGTGGTACCTTGATTCGGTGCCACTTTCGCACATGACAGGAAAAAGAAAGTATTTTTCTAAACTACAACAAGTGGATGGTGGTCGAAGTTAAATTTGCTGATAATTTCAGCTATCAGATTCAAGGAAGGGCGACGTCACATTTTCTACTCAGGAAAGCGGCATAAAAGTATGTTAAAGATGTTATTTACATTCCTGGACTTTGAAGAAAATTTGTTGTCCGTTTCCAAGGTTGATAACAGCGGTTTGTATGCTATATTTGGACAAGGAGAAGTTATACTTACTCCTACGCGCCCTGCTATTCCCGACTCTGATATTGTTGCTCGCGGCATTCTCCAAAATGGTTTGTACAAATTTTGCGCTTCTGTTGTAGAGCAGAAAGGTTTGCTTGCTGCTGCTGCTATTAGCATGTCTTCGGATGAGCTATGGCATGCTCGGTATGGTCATTTGAGTTGTCAATCTCTTTGTATGATGCATGGAAAAGAGATGGTTGTTGGGCTGCCTGCTGTACATACTCATAAACTGCAATGCGATGCTTGCAATCTTGGAAAGCAAGTAGCTGCATCTTTCCCCAAGGAGGCCGTGAAGAAAACCAATGATATCTTGCAGCTCGTGCATAGTGATGTATGCGAAGTCAGGGTCCCTTCTTTGAGTGGAGCACGCTACTTTTGTACATTCATTGATGATCATTCTAGGATGACGTGGGTGTACCCTTTGCATTACAAATCTGATGTACTCTCTAAGTTCAAGGAGTTCCGGATTATGGTTGAAAAACAAACAGGGAAGTTGATTAAGGCATTCAGGTCCGACAATGGTGGTGAGTACAAAACCATTCTTTTGATGCCTATCTTGAGATTCCGGCATTGTTCATGAAGTTGAGTGCTCCATACTGTTCGCCACAAAACGATGTAGCTGAACGCAAGAATCTCGCTCTTATGAATTTGGCAAGAAGCATGCTTGCTTATAAACGCTTGCCACTGTCATTTTGGGGTGAAGCAGTTAAAACAGCAGTCTATCTTTTGAATAGAGCTCCCACAAAAATTGTGAAAGGGCAAACACCTTTCGAGGTGTTCTATGGTACAAAACCTGATGTCTCGTGATTTGAAAATCTTTGGCTGTCCTGCTTTTGTGCATCCGCATTCAAAATTGAAGAAACTTGATGATCGGGCAGTCAAATGCATTTTATTGGGTATGCTGATGGATATAAAGCTTACAAATTCTATAACCCAGCCACTAAGAAGCTTGTGATCAGTCCTGATGCCAAATTCTTGGAGGATGGCTACTATGATGCTTTCGAGCATGATGTTGGTGCGCCCTTTGATCTTCATTCTTTGCTTGATTTGGACACTCAGCAGAATGCAAGTAATGCTGCTCCAGTTGCTGCTGTACCGACCAGCGTTTGTGATCATAGTGATGATGGCCGAAAATGATCCTTATCTTGCTGCCTTGTCTGATATTCATGCTGCCAATCAGCCTGCTAGTAGTTCTAGGACTGCTCCAGCCCCGTCTCCTGCTGCAAATCATGATGATGGTGTGCCTCTTAGGCGATCTGGAGCGCTTAAGGCCTTATCGATGCACAGCCAAGTGTTACGCACACTTGTAATTATGCTTTGATGGCAAAGATCTATGAAGATCATCGCCTTCTAGTTTTGCTGAAGCTCTTACCAATCCAGATTGGGTGGCTGCGATGCAACATGAATATGACCTGCTCATTAAGAATGAGACTTGGGATCTCGTTCCCCTTCCTAAAGGGAAGAAAGCGATTGGATCAAAATGGATCTTTAAAGACAAATACAATGCAGATGGCTCTCTCAGTAAGCATAAGGCCAGACTTGTTGCCAAAGGATTCGCTCAGCAGCATGGCATTGATTATGATGAAGTCTTTGCTCCAGTTGCAAGAATGTCAACCGTCGTGGCGCTATTTTTGCCTTAGCAGCTAGTAAAAGGATGGCCCAGATATCAAATGGACTTCCAAAGTGCCTTTTTGAATGGAGACCTGTCCGATGAAGTTTATATGCAGCAGCCAGAAGGTTTTGTCTCGGAAGGGCAAGGGCACTTGGTTTGTAAATTGAAGAAGAGTCTCTACGGCCTTAAACAAGCACCTCGGTGCTGGTACCATAAGATAGATTCTTATCTTAAAGCACATGGCTATTCTTTTTCCACAGCAGATCCCAATTTATACTTTAAAACTAAAGGTACATCTCTCTGCATTGTTGTGTTGTACGTTGATGATTTGCTGCTTACAGGAGATGCCCATGATCTTATTGATCAATTGCGCACTTCGCTTATACATGAATTTGCTATGACAGACTTAGGTCTGTCCCATTACTTTCTTGGGATTGAAATTTGGCAAACTCACGATGGCATCACTTTGTCTCAAGGTAAGTACGTCCAAGATCTTCTTACAAAATTTCACATGACAGATTGCAAGGTTGCCAAACAGCCCATGGAGCCTGGTTTGAAGTTATCCAACTCTGATGAGTCTCCTCAGGTAGATGCTACTTTGTATCGTTCACTTGTTGGTGGACTAATTTACCTTACAGTCACCAAACCAGAGATCTCTTTTGCGGTGGGCATGTTGAGCCGTTTTATGGCCTGTCCAAAACAGAGCCATTGGCAAGCAGCGAAAAGAGTGCTCGCTTATTTAAAAGGTACTCTTAATGAGGGCCTCTGCTATATGCGTGATCCGTCAGCCTGCTTTGCATGGTTTTGTAGATGCTGATCATTCTGGTTGTCTTGATACGCGACGCAGCACCACAGGTTATGTGTTTGGCCTTGGTAAGAACATCATTACTTGGCTCAGCAAGCGTCAGCCCTCAGTCTCTCTTTCTAGCACGGAGGCGGAGTATAAAGCCTTAGCGATTGCCGCTGCTGAAGCCGTTTGGTTAGCCAAACTTTTTGCAGAATTAGGCTTTGACACCAGCACTATTCCACTCTTTTGTGACAACCAAAGCTCTTTGCAACACTAATCATCCTGTGTTTCATGCGCGCAGCAAACACATTGAAACACATTATCATTTTGTGCGAGAGAAGGTCCTTGATGGTCAGCTTGATCTTCATCACGTTCCAACCACAGATCAATTGGCTGACCTCTTCACCAAGCCATTAGCAGGGTCTACATTTCAGAAATTCAAGACTCAGCTTGGTATTCGAATGCTCAGCTTAGGGGAGGATTACCACGATAAGCTGTAGCATTCTTCTTTTGTTCTCGTCTTCTTTTGTTCTCAGTTCATATATGTGCTTAGGGGAGGATGACAGAAATAATTCTTAATGGTTAAGCACACATATGTGCTGACATGGCAGCCTATGTATTTACATAGGACCATGGTCTATAGTTTAGCATATATTTATGTTCATGTATGCCCCCTAGGTTAGGTGTCAACGTGCTATGCTCTACACGTCACATATGTGACCATCTTCTGTAGCACCGAGAAAAGCAACAATCCAATCCATCATATTCCTTTTTTCTGAGTTTCACTCCGTCTCTTTTCTCTCTTGTTTTCTTGCTGTTTGATTCTAGCCTAGATCACAAGTTTTGTCAGGGATAGAAAAATGCCACGTCATGAGGTTGCTGCCAGACTTCCAAACCTAAACAGTAGTGCATTAGACCAAGTTCATCAATTGCAAAGTGGTTACCAAGTACTTATAATGAGATCAAGAGCATCTCTTATAAGGACCATGTTATCTACATACAACAGTAAGATAAGAAAGCTTAGACCCCTCAGTCTCGTAGTACAAATTGCAATCACCACGTGATCATTGATAACCAAGATCAATAAGAAAAGCATTGATCTTTTGATGCCAGCATCTAGGTGCCTGTTTTAGGTCAGACTCTTCTTCAACTTATAAACATATGTGCTGAAAAGTGCAATCATCAATAGTTCCGCCAGCTCCATATAAATTCTCCCTTAACACCTTTAATTTTAATTGCTCTAGATAATCCTTCACATTGAAACAATCTTGCAATTTAAGAATGTTCAATTTACCCTTGATTGCTAACCTGGCCAGCTCTTGCTTGTACACAAGTTTGCTTAGAATCTATTATTTATTAGGGACGCTTTCACCATATTTTGTATGCGGATCTGATCATGCATTTATGACTGCATTCCAGAGTATAACAATAGAGTACATAGTTTCACTTTGGCAAGGTATTTTCTTAAGTAAAATGCTTGCTTTCATATTTAAACTGTTACATCTCAACATTTTCAGACTTATCTTAACGTTTAGAAAACTGACTCTGAATTTGACGCCATATGGAAAGAGTAGCCCTCTGCATATTGCAAGATTATCCTTCTTTTTCTCTTCTGGAGTAGCAGGGGACCATGTAGGAAGCAGCATGTCTCCTAGATCATTTAACTCATGTCCTAGATCATTTAACTGAAGATTGATGTCTAAATTGTCTCTTCAGGAGTAATAATTCTCACCATCAAGTAAACTTGCTGCTACAAACTACCAAAATTACGTGGTAGCCGTGACCAAATTGAATTGGTTAGAAACAGAAATAATCTGTGATTGAGAAATCACCAGATATAATCCCAACTAAACATGTCAAGAAAGATAAAGATGAATGGATCTAAAGTTTTTCCTTATAAGAGAGGGCTAGATTGCTTGGAGAACACCAAGACCTTTAAAAGTATGCCAAGATTTGGATACCTTTTACAGAAAAGCAACTGTGACAGAGTTTTACCAAGAAACGCAAGAACTCTTCAACGACTGGTCCAAGATTGATGAAAATTGGTTTGCTACAAAGCCAACGCAAATCCGACTCTTCCAAAAAATTTCCAACAAAAAACACCATATGCTCACATAGACGTTAAAAAAAAGCCATCTAAATGCTAACTTCTGGCCATGCCCTGCTCTGATAACATGAACGCATATGAATATACATGGTGGAAGAAGTGAATACAAGGATGGATGTCTTGAAAACTGAAAAAGATGTTAAATACGTAACATGAGTCTGCCATATATGGAATATTATAAGTTCTTTTGCATATGGCAAGGTAATCAATTTAGTATGTGCTTATATTCGAAGATATCGGATTAGTTTGAGCCTGCATTACTTGGAAGCAAAGTTGGCAATTAGAACATGTAGAGAAGGAGCATGTTTTTTCGAGATGTCCTTCATATGGTGAGATATACTCTGAATATTGTTAGTAATGAATCCTTGGGGAATTGCTTCGGCTCACTGGGCAATTATATTGTCGAAATTATAACGAGTTGATGCTTCACAGGGAAACTATATAAAGGGGCTCTATTATTTTGGGCACCTCATGGTTTGGTGCCTGATAACAAAACGTCTTGTTTCTTGATCATTACAAATATAATAGTCCAAATATGTTAATGACATGATAGTAAGATACTAAAGAAGCTGATTTGCATTTGTCGTATAATAACATCTGTACCATAGGAACAATTGATATGAAGGTTGGTCATTGCTGGCAATGACATACATTTGTATTGTGTGCTTTACTGAAAGAGTGGAGTTTCTTACACTGGATTACATTTGTGTAGATGGTTCAAAGACAGTTGAAGGAAGATGCGCAGTGGGTGATTATTCGCTGTGAGTTTTTCATCACTGTTTCAATGTATAGTTTTGTAAATGAAATGTCATGGCTTCTGTCAAAGTTTACAGTTTATTTTGTGCCATGTTATAACAGAATACAACCAGGAGATAATCTGCTCTTTAATAATTCGTTGTTGCTGACAGTGAAGGTATTGGAAATTATGTTGCCTCACTTTCTAAGAGGCCATGTTATTTGAGGATATTATTTCGTCGATGATTTTAATTGATGAACATGCTTTTATGAAGAGAATATGCACTTACGCGACGTTTAAAGAAATGCTGTATGTAGAGGGTCTGGACAAAGTCCTTCCTGGAGTTCAATCCATAGCTGAAGGTAGCTGTCTTTGGAACTTTAGTCAAATAATTCTGAAGTTCTGAGGAATCACATCAAAGCAAAGGTAATGTATTTGTTCCCTTGCAGGTGAACAAGTTTATCGGACATTTTACCCTCTTGAAGTAGAGAAAATGGGTGTGCTTGCACTTCATGTATCTCATCCAGACTCCCATTTACAACCTTGCACCATAATAGCAGACATGTTCAGTGTAAGTGCACTGCCTCATTCCATATGTCGAACCTAAAGGGATTTCTTAAATAATCTGACAAAGTTGTTAGTATTTCTAATGTAAGTGGTAAGGAATGTGAAGAGTTTAAAGCATTTGCTTACACTCAATAATTCTAGCAGAGTTAGCAGCTCATCATTTATGTGTCTCAGATACAAGATAGATTTGCTCTAAGATAGGTCTGCAATAATTGAGAGTTCTAGCAGCTTTTGAGGGCTCCCTGTATAAGCATAACCGGTACAGTTTCTTGACTGAATACATCAGCTTAACTATTAGCAACAAAGTGTCTCTCCTTCTAGGTTGGTGTGGTATTGAAAATGGTAGTAATAATTCTGTAGACTGCTTATTCAAATGGTAGTAATAATTCTAGACTGCTTATTCACTTGGTCATCCCCAACCTTTGCCCTTGCTGCAGTCCATGACATCCATCCCACAAGATCGGGTTCCACAGGTCTTGTAATTTGCCGACCCTTGCATCCATCCATTTCTCTACATGCCCGATCATGCCATAGACATGCGCATTGACTCTCGCTTTCTAACTCGGAAAGAGTATGTGGAAACTGGAGACGACTTCTCTTTTATTCGTCCTGCGATTAGCTATCATGAGGCTTTGGACCTACATTATCTTTGAGATAAGAATATCCTCATTACAGACCTTTTGCTTTCCTTTGTAAATCTATTTTCTTCTGAAACACAATGGACTTGAATGTCAGAGATGGGCTTTTTGGATTGATAGATGACTTAATATGTTTGGAAGTGGTATTGCTCTAAATCCTTGATAAACTTGCAGGAGCTTCAAACTGAAGGCTTGCTTTACCTCCTTGGTATCCATTTTACTGTAGGCACTTTGAGGGAAAGTTTGCCGCCTTCAAGATGTGCCCTTCTCTCAGCATTTTGTGCACTAAACTCTTCAGAGGTATTTTTTTGAAGGGAAAAATAAGTTGAGATCATTACTTTCGGCTAGAGAGTCACGATAAAAGAATGAACTATGCAGAGTCATATATGTAGAACACATCAAGATCACATGACATGCATAGAATTAGGTTTTTACTCTCCCTTGCTTAGTTCTTGGCCTTCTCATGGTAACAGAGCTTGAGGGAGGCTCATTTTACACTTCAGATTGATGGCTTCAGCACTGCCATTTGTATATAAGCTTGATGTTTTATTCCTCACATGGTTTCAGACTTGCAACACGTGCACAACTGTAGTTTGTTCTGTGTACTACGTTTGCATAAATGTTCAACCTTGTCAAAATTAGTAGATGGATAATCAAGAATAAATTTAATTTCCAATCGGATTGTTAATGGGAGCTTTGCAAGGCATGAGTTCTAAGACAGTCTCTGCTTAAAATATGGGAGTTATATCCTTCTTATAAAAGCTACAGCAGTTTTAACTGCAAGATTTGTGCAGCTAAAAATATTTCAATGTAATGACTGCAACTTCTATTGTTCGAATGAGTGGAGGTTGCAGGTAGCAAGTTGACAACAGGATCAAGGGCACTAGCTAAGCATTCACATCGAAGTAGCTCTAGTTGGTGGGGAGTTTGTACAGGAAAAGGTAAAAATGAAAATTCCACTCATTCGTGGATCTCATAATGTGACAGTCGAAGATTTTGCAGAGGCCATGAAAAATGCAATTGCATTGGATAAAGTGTGTGACATTATCGAACATGCTTGCTGGATGAATGTGCACTTCCTCTCCCCATCTTTACATGTCTTTGAAATTCGGATCAAGGAAGGTTATGGTGCACGCTGGTCGGTAGACGGAAGTCAGGTAACCTTGCATCCCTAATAGTTTCCAGGTGGTTGTCTATATTACGGAGTAATTAAATGATGACATTGAGGTGGACAAACTATAATATGGGGGATGTTATGATAAGGGAGTCAGATGCAAAAAAGATAAATAATCTTTCATGTATGCAATATAGTTGGTTAATAGTGTGCATTTTTTTAGATTAACTAGGAATGAAAATGCTACCATGTATGCTACATTTCATGTGGGAATTATATGTATGGGCTCTGAACGGAGACTGAAAATGCAGTTTAGAGGATTTCTAGAGCCCATGGAAGGAGGACATCTAAAAGGTTACGCCATTGAGGATTATGTTTAGCCAGGTTCCGCTCTTTAGCCAAGTTCACATCGAAAAGTTTTCGTGAACTCGATGAGATCCACTTACTTGCTGGACTGTGTGCAAGATGCTAGTGATGCATCAATTGATAGCAAGAATGGGTGCATAGGAGACGACAATTATTGGGTGCTTTGTTCTTGAGAAATGGGTTGTACAATTGCTACAATCTTTTAGGTTGAGATAAGCATGAGCCACATGAGGTCTTATTTCCCAGCTGTACGGAATGCCAGTGTAGCTAGTGGATTATTTTGGGTTGGAGCTTTCTACATTTTGCAATTACTAAGCTGATGAATGGTGCCTTGTCAAAGAACAAGGTGACAACCACAAGATATTGGTGATTGACAAACGTCTTGGATAATAAGTTGGATTTCTTGAAATAAAGCACCTTTGATGCATGTCAACATACTGAGCCAATCTTATCCCCCGTCCAAAGAAAAGAAAACCAATGTTTTTGGTAACAACAATTCTTGTAGGCAAATTGCAACTTTTTTGACGTTAATATTTGTTGCATTCCAGATGAAGATGCATGTAAGTTTTAGTGCAGAAATGCTCCTATCTTGTTTCGGAAGTGACCAGTGCCTTGAGAGGCCCTCAACATGTTTGTCACGGGAGCTAGGAACACTCTTTTTCTTCTTTAGGTGCTTCTGCTGCTGCATAGGTAGGAGGAGAGGCTGGTACGGAAAAACCTTCTGTATAATGTTTAGAATGATGAATTGAGGTGGGTGACATCCGCTGATCCAGTCCTGTTGGATGGAAGTCACTTTTGGACCTTATGCGGTGGACGGCTCTTGCCATATTCAACACTGACTTGACTGTGAAGACTTGGTGTGAAAAGCCTGGAGGAGGGGTGAGCAGCTGATGGGGACAACGTAAGCGAATGTGAATGTGCTTGACAAAATGAGATCTTGGACACTTGGGACTTTGGAAGATATGAATTTCATGAGCTTGCCCATGCCTACATAACCTCCTCCATCCAGAAGATTACTATACACATCCAATAGAAGATGATAGTTGCAGGAAATTTATTGGAAGGAAGAACTTTAAGAATGAAATTTATTAGAACTTCAAAATGAACCACGAATGAACACGTAAAAAACAATGTCCATGGGATAAACTTTAAAATTCTATCTAAATTAAGGACGGAATTTTACGTCCGTTTTCCACCACTTTAAAATTTTTTCTTGAGTGTAATTTTTACACATAAATTGCTACATAGATTACACACGTATAGCTTATACACACAAATTATCAATCAAATTGTGCATGTTGTACACTAAACTATTACACATTTATAATCCTATTACATTCATGTCACATGCATTATAGAAATTGAATTAAATTGAAATACACAAAGTTCAAATCTAGAATGAGTTCAATTGAAACTCATGCCAATACCAAAATTTCAATAAGTCCAATATATCCACAAGTTTAGAACTTCTATATGTCCAAGAAGTTCATTGAATCCACAAATCCACAAGTTCCTTCAAATTCCACAAATTGAATTACAACTCAAAAATACAGAATGTACAACCTATCACTACTTCTTCATCATGATTGCAGAAATAACCTATAAAAGCTGATTTGCATCGATACCTAGATTGATTGTACAACATATGAACGCCCCAAAATTACCTCATAACTTGTGACTGGTACATTCCAAGTGCCCGTGCACCCTCCGGGCAGTCCACACTAAGCTGCTTATAGAAATCCTCGCCATATTCATCCTTGACCAACTCACAGTAGACCTTAGCACCATTACCACTGACTATCTAAGCAGAATTATCAACAATAGAAAGTTGCTGACCTGACTAACAATCTGACTTTGGAGCCATAGATACAGGTAAGATATTTTCCCGTTGCACCATGTTTGCAGCTCTCAAAACTCTTGAAGACGATCCCTGCACAACTACATTCTTCTCCGACTCCCCAAGTGCAACTCTATAACCACTGCCAGTAAATCGACTTTAGAAACCTCATTTGCAAATACCAGAATTCATTATGACAGAAGAGAGAATAAGAAATGTAAAGACATAAGAATTCATTATGACAGATTACTACCGAAAGCACATTTGTAAAACATCTTGTCGTGCCATCAATAATAATTGGCTTTGAGACCAGATCTATACATCCATCGATCTTCAAATCAAGGTTTTGATCATACCTGCGAGAAAAACTAACAGGAACCTTAACAACAAACAAGAAAAACAGAAAGTACAATTAAAAATAGATTACTTGCTTGTCATAAGAATCCCGGTTCTTATGGCCCATAATGTTCATCCCGACCTCGACTGTAACATTCGCAGCCGACAAACGAGAAACCAAAGACACGTGACCACCCTTATTACGTATTTGTGTCTCAGGACCAATGATGGTGGCCATGACTTTCAACCATTTGGATAGGTTGTTCTTTCCGATAGGTGTAACATCATACCAAATCTAAAAAAAGGCATGCAATTAAAATAATATCATAAATAAAAAACTTATATAAGAAATGGCTTACATTTTTTCTAGGTCGGAGAATTGGCTGAAAAAATAATGCCCTCGCCTTCGAGCCCTGCTTCTTTTTGCAGGTAAATGGCACCTATTGCTTATAGATGAGAATAAAATTAGACGCATATGTCCAAACAAGTTTCCGAATTAAACTTGAATAAAGAGACCGATGGTTCTTACTTATTCTCTCTCCATACTTAATGATTTCACCACCCATATCAGTGCCTAAGCACACACCACAATTTAAGACATTGCACAACTCCTTTGCTCCCCTAATCCCGAATCTCGTAAGCATATAATATGCTAAACACTTGATGCATCTTGATAGATGAGTCACTTGGTGATCTATATCAGCCAAGATGTCATGTTCTTCAAGGTGGTTATTATCGAGCCTTATTCCCGGGTTTATCATAGTTTCCTCCTCCCTTGTCTTTTGATAGCACAAATAAAAGCCTCACGACCGCTCCTAAAAATTGATCATGTAAAATCTCAAAAGATATCCCCTGCTTTTTTTCCTCGAACTCTCCCTCCCTTCTCACTATTCTACCAATTCCATGGAACAAACAACTTAACCTAAAAACAAAAACAAGATATAAAATGTGCAATGATATTACATAAACAATATTTAAAACTTACGCCGCTATAGTAGATAAAGCTTCTTGTTTTTCTTCTTTGGTCGCAAATAAAGACCCCAAGTAAAACACCATATTATTAGTTTTCACATTAAATAGCGTAATACAAATAATATGAAAAAATAATGTGCAACATGAATCTCATCAGCAGACTCATTCAACCGGGTGCATCAAAATCGCCTCAAGCAGACATAAACGCGTCATGATTAAATGCCTTCCTCCACTCATCGACCGTGATTTTGCCCACTTGTTTGCACCTTTGGGACGCTCAGGTCCACCGATAGAGCATCGATAGCATGTCTTCGCCAAGTGGAATACAATCGCCTTGAGGAGCATCTTGATCCTCACTGACTTCTCCATCACAGAGTCCTGCCAAGATTTCCTCAAGTTCTTCGGGCGTGACAAAACTGCTAGGAACCTCGCCATCAAGAGTGTCATTGGCATCGCCTTCAAGTACCAAATTAAAGGACGTTTTGTAATTTCTGCTATTCTGACCAGAAGAAACAGAACTATAAAAAGGCGAAAAGGAAGCTTCAATAAACAAAACAATATATTCCTGCTATACCTGCTTGCAAAATGCTACATTACTTGCAATGGACATTATACCTATCTATGCCTAAATTATATCTACATTAATCCAGAATTATCTTATTTAACCTAAGAATTATACCTAACCTAAGAATTATCTAAAATTATATCTAACCAGAATCATATCTAACGAGGATTAATTATACCTAATCAAAATTATCCTAAGAATAATCGATAATTCTCGTGATGAGGACTCGCGATATACGAAGACCAAAACACCAGATAGGCTTTTCATTTATCACAGCAGCAATATACATTGGGTTTATAATATTGAAGTCAGTGGGGTAGCCAACCATAGGCACAATATCGAACTAGCCCATATAAGGAAAAAATGATAATAACATCATGATTGGGCTACCTCACTGCTGGTGTTTAAAATCGAATCATGTAAAATCTGAAAAGATATCCTTGTTTTTTCCTGAACTTCTCCCTCTCCCTTCTCACTATTCTACCAATTCCATGGAACAAACAACTTAACCTAAAACAAAAACAAGGTATAAAAATGTGCAATGAAAAAAATATTACATAAACAATATTTAAAACTTACGTCGCTAGTAGATAAAGCTTCTTGTTTTTTCTTCTTTGCCTGCAAATAAAGACCCAGCAAGTAAAACACCATATTATTAGTTTTTTACATTAAATAGCAGAATACAAATAATATAAAAAAAAAGACGTGCAACATGAATCGCATCAGCAGCTCATTCAACCTGTGCAAGGGAATCTTCTCAAGCGGGACAAAAAGGTCATGATTAAATGCCTTCCTCCACTCATCGAATCTGCATTTTGCCCACTTGTTCGCACCTTTGGGATGTTCATGTTCACCAGATAGGGCATCAGATAGCATATCTTCGTCAAGTGGAATACAATCATCTTGAGGAGCATCTTGATCCTCACTGACTTCTCCATCACAGAGTCCTGCCAAGATTTCCTCAAGTTCTTCGGGCGTGACAAAACTGCTAGGAACCTCGCCATCAAGAGTGTCATTGGCATCGTCTTCAAGTACCAAATTAAAGGATGGTTTTGTAATTTCTGCTATTCTGACCAGAAGAAACAGAACTATAAAAAGGCCGAAAAGAAGCTTCAATAAACAAGAAAATATATACCTGCTATACCTGCTTGCAAAATGCTACATTACTTGCAACAGATATTATACCCATCTATGCCTAAATTATGTCTACATTAATCCAGAATTATCTTATTTAACCTAAGAATTATACCTAACCTAAGAATTATCTAAAATTATATCTAACCAGGATTATGTCTAACCAGAATTATACCTAATCAAAATTATCCTAAGAATAATCGAGAATTCTCGTGATGAGGACTCCGATACACGCACACCAATTTACCCCGCCCTTTCGGGTTTTTGAGGAATCCTAATGAGAAACGCTCTCGAGGGATTGCTTGTGGGCTATACACCCCATATAAGGGATGACCGGCCCCCCGATTTAAGAAACTGAATGCACACATCTTTTTCC
Source organism: Isoetes taiwanensis (assembly GCA_021234155.1). Taxonomy (NCBI): domain Eukaryota; kingdom Viridiplantae; phylum Streptophyta; class Lycopodiopsida; order Isoetales; family Isoetaceae; genus Isoetes; species Isoetes taiwanensis. Next base: position 17,184,325 of record JAJEKV010000016.1, on the reverse strand, counting down.
TCACCCTGAAAAGATCAAAGAACAAATGCAAGAACCTATGAGTTGCGTCAAAAGAACTTGAAAAACCATCAAATAACAAAGGAGCGGCTGGTCACGCGTGCCACGCAAACAAAGAATGAATATAACTTTGAAAAGAACATGAAAAGAACTTTGAAAAACCTCTAGAGGGGTTGGTCATGCGTGCCACGCAATAAACCTTTATAACAAGGAGGGGCTGGTCACACGTGCCACGCAAACAAAAAATGAATATAACTTTGAAAAGAACTTGAGAGAACTTGAAAAGAAAACCTCCAGAGGGTTGGTTATACGTGCTACGCGACAAAAAACCTCTATAACAAGGAGGGGCTTGTCACACGTGCCAGACGCATATAATTAACAATAACTTGCTTAAAAAAGAGAAACATTATGAAATTTCTTAACATAGATGACAGTTGAGTCCATGATTCACGAAAGAGAGGAAAAAAGAAGGGCGAGATGGGAGGGTTTGCCCGATGCTACTATACTGCTATGAGAAGAATGCCGAATGAGAAGAAAGACGAAAAGACCGAATATATATCTTCGGGCCTCTCACGAGAATCGCAATCTACAAGGGTAGATCGATTGGCATTCTCATGGTGAGGATCGAAAAGGACGATGCCAAGTAGGTTCTTCATGAGCGCCAAGGCCCGCAGCCTAGGGCGGCAACAGGGGAGGAGGCCGCCCCTTTTTCCTCCTCCGACCAAGATCGCTACAACCATCCTTGCACCAATCCCTAATCTCCGATGCTAGTGGGGTTTGCCAATGGCCATGGGGTTTCTTTCTTGAAAGAATTTGCAGATTTTGATTCAGAAGCAGCTTCAAGGCGGTCTTTCTGGTTTGTGTTGGTAAGCCACTAACGTGGCCTTTTGCTCTCGGGCCTTTTAACAAGAATGATGATTTTGTTTAAGCAAATCACACCGAAAAGGGGTGGAGCCTATAAGGTGAAGTGATTTAAGGTGAATTAGAAAGAAAGCAGCTTCGGTCTTCTTAGGCGCCTTTTAGATGGATCCTCCGACGATGGTTTTCTTCCCCTCCTCTTGCTCTTTCTTGCTAGCGGGAAGATTTAGGATGTTTTCTTTGAAAGAGCCGTAAGTTCTTGGTCACAATTTTACGCTTTTAAAACGGGATGTCGATTGTTTGATATTGCCGAAGCTAGGGAGCCGATGGTGTCCAGAAGACGCCCATATCAAGACCAGATATCATGAGCCAAACTTTAGGGGAGTTTTGGTGGCTGGGTTGTGTGTCTAGCCTATTGTAGCTTGGCCGACTGGCACTTCCCGACAATGCAGCATCTCCTTTCAATCTCACATTTGGTAGCAAAACTGCAGAATTGGATCATAGTTCGAAGCATATTAGCTTCTCTGAGCAGTGCAGGAGATTGTTCAGGTTACCCTTTGTCTCTTTTCTCTTCATTTCTAAATTTGCAAGAGGTTTTTGAAGCATTCAAGATTTGTCTACAACTTGTGGAAAATGCGGATTTAACTCCTGTAGTATTCTATTTAGCTAAGAAGATGTTCATACTGTAGTATTAGTTGGATAGAAGAAGAGGTTGAGAGAGCCGTATGAGTACTATAGCTGCAGACATGATTCAGATCCATGAGGGATCCTTTGTACTTTTGGACTCACAATATACGCACACCAAAACACCGGCCGAAAAGAAGAGAACTCTGCTCTCCTTGAAGATCTAGTGCTCTCAACATAGACCTAAGAGGCGAGATATAGTCCAATGGCAGAAAGACATTGATGCCACCAAAGAGAATAGTGACTGAGCAGATTGGGAGAAGCACGACAAAGAGGACCGCTGGAAGGAGGGTCAATGTGGAAAAACTAGCCTGAGTGAATAAGACGTTGCACCGAGGAGAGTAGACCGGACATGCGAAGGAGCGTAGGCGAGCCAAGAATCCTGCAACAAAATATCAACGACATCCAAAAAACAATGCCATGCTTTGTTCTATCATGCCAAAGGAAAATAGAGGCAGCTAAGCGCGCAAAAAAATCATAGCCTATCGCAAAGATCGATTTCAAGCATAGACGGTTTAATGAGAAGTCCATCGAAAGTCAAGTCTAAGGTCGAGGTCGGGTTCCAGGCGAATTGGATGGGCAGGTTCAAGAAATACCATATAGAATATTGATAAACGTTGATAAAGAGAGGGACGATATGTACGCCGAAAGGGTAAGCGAGAAAAAGTCACGGCGGGGTGTGGGTTGAGGCCGAGTCTAAAAAAGGCAGGGTCCGTGGTCATGGGCCATGAGTGTGGGGTCATAGTGGAGATGGAGGTCAAGGGCAGGAGAAGTTGTAGAACCTCAACGGTCGAGAGAAGGCCACGATTGACAAAGACCTAGCAAATTGCATAATTCATCTAATGTGAGAAAATAATAATGCCTCAGATAAAATATGGTATCTAGCACGAGACTAAATAAAAAATTGAAAATAATGGGAAATGTCAGCCTGGTCACGAGGATATCATGCTGTAGCAATGAAGACGCAAGTTGAGAAGGATCAAAGAGAATGCAAACAAGTAGAATAGTAAAAACCCATAGTGATGCGTAACAAATGACCTTGACAAAACTTATAGAATGAAATGCACAATTTTAATGAAGATAGTTCTGCTCGAGAAATGAAATGGCTAAGATAAATTGCATGACAAATGCAAAAGCCAGAATCTATTGAGAAAACAACCTGCACAAGGCACAATTGACTCAAATTAAATTGACAATGCCAAAAGGAGAATCTATCGATAACCAAGACTTCGCCTATACTAATACCTAACATCTATATATAGACAAGTAGATGGAACTTCAAGAAAGAATGAAGATTACGTGGAGCAAATTGACAGAGAGGACTTCTAGAGCACAAAATCAACTAGCAAACGAGACTAGAACCCCGAAAAATAGCCCCAACGAAGATGATTATGGTTAATGGATGGGGTGTAACTACATTCATATAGAAGATGTGATGCTAATGGTGAAGGAAAACAAATGATTGGGCTTAAGCTCGATAAACCGTGCTAGTAAGTTAAGATAAAGTCAACCTTATAAATGGAGGAGCCAAGAAGCTTTTAAATTAAACTAGAGAGAGATCAATGGCAAGGAACGGGGAGGATGGAGGGAGAAAGAGAGAGATCCTATAAACGAGAGAAATAGTCATAAGAATAGATAAAATGAATAATCATGGCTTAAAAATCAATTGGATGCGAATGAAAGAAAACCAAAAAGGAAGTCGAGGTCGACAAAAAAGTCGATGTAAGATTCGATCCTTGAATGTGCCCATGGTAGACACCAAAGATAAATGGGTAGAAGCGACTACTCATAAACGCCTTGAATTTGCCTAGTTGGGCCATGTCGATTAGGAACGCTATGCTTGGTATCGTGCGTGTCTCGAAGTTCGAGATCCATGGGTGCCTATATGCATGGGTAATTTGCAAAGACTTGGTAATCATTGTGACATGGTATGACATAGACATGGTTTAGCCTTGAGTTGGGAAGAGCATAGTTCTATGGAGAGACCAGTGGCTTGGTATTAGGGGTTCCTCCTCGCAGTTCCGATCGCCCCATGGGTGCTTATATAGATGGGCAAAATTTTTGCAAAATTTAGTAAAACTTGTTAAATCCGTAAATTAGAGGATATGAAAAAGACATGGTAAAGCACTTGGATATTTTTGGAGGTTTAAGCAAAATCTAACTGAGGGAGAGACCTGAACGGGCCCATGGTAGACCGCCGAAAGTATTCGATCCTTGAATGTGCCCCTCGTGGGGCGCCCCGACACACCCGCATAAATGGGTAGAAGCGAAGTCTAGACGGTTTTGCCCGGGCTTGGTTAAGGGCATGTCTGCTAGGAATGTCACATCGTAACGGCAAGATTGGAGTCAAAGTCAAACCTCAAGTCCATCTCGGCCGGGCAAGCTGCAAAAAGTCGAGATTTTTGTACTACAAGGAAAAGCCAAGGTCGAGGTCGAGGTCTAAAGAGGCAGGGTCACGAACGCGGTCATGCAAGAACGGAGATCGAGCCTTAGAAACTGGAGATGGGAAGAAGTTAAAACGTCAAGTTAGATATGACACGCAATATAAAGATGCCACCTTAAAGAACATTAAAAAGTACGGCAAATGAACAAATGACATTTAAGACTTCATCACCTACATCGATCCTCCTTCGCCACGGAGACAAAAGAACCATAAAACCAAAAGTTTCTACAAGATCTATGGACTACATCCTAATACTTGTATACGCCGTGAAAAACTGAGAGGACCTTATAAAATGCTACCTCTGACGCCAAAGAACGGGATCCATGATAGCCCTAAAGATCTCCATCGTCTAAACCACATGGCCAGCTGGGCACGGCCCCTTCACTAACTCAACTCTAAAAACTTAAAGTCAAGCCAACGTTTCATAAATAGAAACCTAAGTCAAAGGATAACAGAAAGTTACTAAGACCATAAAAACAGAAAGAAAAAGTGTGGAGACGAGCCATGATATTGAAAGAACGAATCAACAACAACATAAAGAAGTTGGCAGAGCAACAACAACATAAAGAGTTGGTAATTGCCGATTGTGGAAACTATAGTGCCCCAAAGGGTTGAGAAAGTTCATTCAAAATGTCAAAAAGGGATAAGGGTTCGAAATAACCTATGGTGACTATGTAGCCTCCCCAAGTAGCTTTCAAGTTTACACACCACATGTTACTATGAAAAGCCCAATATGACCCATCGACCTCGACTCCAAATATGTGTATAAGAAATACTCAACTCAAAAACAAGTGTTTCTATGCATATACAATTGTTTTGGACTAGCCCTTGCTTATGCTGTAAGTATCAATCCTTCTTTTCCTTCGATTTGGGCCTGCAATGAATATTCTGGACGATAATATGCTTGAGGACGAGAAGGTTGTTGCGGAGAAGTTAATTCAGAGCACCAAGCTTCAGAGGTGGATAGTTTGTTGAAGGATTTGCAGAGTGAGCCCTGGTTTTATCAGGAGTTTATTGAGCCTCCAGTTGAAGGGAAAGGAAAGTCGAAGGCATTAGGGTTTTTTTGAGATTAAAAAAAGGCCTTGAGTTAGCTCTGAAAAGAATTGGTTTCAATAGCAAAATCATCTCTTTAATCTTTGGCCTCAATTCTATGGCTAACTCCTCCGTTTCTCATCAATGGTTCCCCATCTAAATTCTTCAAACTCTCCTGTGGGGTTAGACAAGATTGCCCCTTAGCTCCTTACCTCTTCCTAGTGGTCAGCTTGAAATGCTTACCGTGGCAATTGATTTTAATCAAGAATGTGGAACCATCAAAGGCCTTGATCTTCCGCATAACAAAGGCAAACTTCATTATTTCTCAATATGCAGATGATACATTTGCATTTCTTGATTCCAGCTCTGATAACATTGCAAAATTCCTTACCATTGTCGATTTATTCTCTGCTGCCTCTGGGATCTACCTGAATCTCAATAAAAGCATCATTATTGGAGACACTGATCAGAATTCCATTTGTGGCATCAATGTCATAAATACTTTGCAAGCAACTAAACTACTTGGGATGCCTCCGTCCTTAAATTCCAATATCAAAGGTTTATGGGATCCTATTCTGCAGAGAATTAGGAAAAAATTGAATATCTTTAGAAATTCATTGTCCTTAATGGAAGAAGCTTTAATTGCAAATTTGTTTTGGTCAGATCTCACATCTACTTCTCATCGGCTCCGATAGCTCCCAAATTGATTTACAATGAGCTTGAGAAGATCATTAGGAATTTTATTTGGAATGGCACTCACTCGCTTAATTGGGATTCGGGCCACTGCCCTAAAATTCTTGGTGGCCTAGGCTGCAAAAAATCAGACTTTCAAGCCCGTGGCTTTGGCAGGGGAAGTTCTTTTGGAGAACCTTATCGTGGAATAATTCTATGGCCTCTATTTTCATAAGGCACCGGATCTCCTCGCCAGATCCCGAAGGGCACCCTTCTATTAAGCATTCTCTTCCTGAGTCTGCTTTTTGCACTTTACACCCTGGCATCAACACTTCTCCTCTCATGCATAATATGTTCAAGGCATGGAATTTGGTGCAGAGTTGCTTTGATGAGCCAGATTTGCAGGATCTTCATATGCAATCCTCTTTATTTTGGTCTGTTGGATTCAAGGATACAAATAATAATATTCTGGCCTTGAAGCATCCCAAGACTTATAAGAAATGGAGTAACTTTGGTATTTCTAAAATCAAGGATCTTTTTGCAAATGGCCATCTTACCTCCTGGACTAACTTAAGGAGATCTATCCATGGGACTTCTAGTGATAAAGCTATTTTCTTGCATTTTAAGAATATTCTTGCTAGATGTACCAATCTGTCTGACCATGCCAGTGGTATCAGTTGGAAAATTAATGGGAATGACAGATATAAAGTTAGCAGAGTTTATGCCAGACTTAATATCAAGAACAATCCAGTCAAAGCAAGAGTAAAGTGGTCAATATCTGAAGATGACTGCAAAAAGTTATTCAAGAACACATGGAATTCTTATTGCCCTCAGAAGGTCAACTACTTTATCTGGCTAATTGCCCAGAGGAGTCTTCCCAATCTTGTCTCCCTATCTAAGAGAAACATGACCATTGTGCCTACTTGTCAATCAAATTGCTCAGAAAATGAATCTATGGATCACATTTTTCAGTGCCCTAAGCTCTCCAGTTTCTGGAATTGGTTCTATGCAAAATTTAGCAATTTCTTCTCTGGTAATCTGCAAGACAACTTGCTAAATTGTATCCAAAGTAATGATGCCTTCAAAAACACCATTATGTTCACTGCACTTTGGAATATCTGGAAATCTAGAAATAGGATTGTGCATGGTCATAAAAAATTATCTACTTTCTCGGATCAAAATGTCATTTCAACTAGATCCGAAGCTTATGGTTCTCGCTTCATAAGTGTAAATTCTGCACTCCTATGATGTAAATTGGGATCACATTGGTAAATTTATTGGTGGCTATAATATTTTGTTTCTCATCTTCAAGTTGTCAATTCTAATGCACCTTTCTCCCGATTTGTTTGATAGAGTATCCGACTTTCTCGCGAGGGGAGGGCGTGGACTAAATTCGACACCATGTTGACTTATCAACGGCCGCCTTTATATCGCAACAATATCGAGTTGCAAACTTAAGGCCTCCTGGCCAACCGCATCTAGGGATGAAGTTAAATTGTATGAGGTCGGCAACAAAGAATGAAAGATCATGGGCCAAAATTTATTGCGGGTGGAGGTCATACAGATGTACCGGGTTTATTCAACTTTCTTCATGTATCATTTCTCATTGACGTAAAGGCGCCTTTTGCAAGGTAGAGAGATGTATTACTCACACAAAATGCTAGCTGATGTATATGGTACACTGCTGCTTCTTATGGGAAAAGAAAACATTTACTCCCTCATCATGGAAAGTGGATCAGAGTTCAATAGTTACAAGTTTGGCACAGATAAAGGCTTCTATTGGGTATACAATTCCATTTTCGACCAGATCACTAGCCAAGCCTCCTCATCTGCTTAATTTTTCATCCTCCACTCCATCTACATGACTTCTCATTTCGTCAACTTGTGTCAGTTGCTTATGCTCAATATTTTGTCTTTCTCTTGCTTAACATTTTTGCTATGCACTTGGTTGGTAATATTATGATGCAGGTTATTTCCATGGAACTCAGAGATCTCCACAATCAAAGCTCCACCTCAAGGGGGCAAAGCAGTTACTCTTGGCATAATTCACATTTTTGTGATTAACTTGTCTGAACTACTTGACACTTTTTACTACAGTTAACTTTTTGTAACCTCGTATACCTATTTGAGGTTAAGTATATTTTGGCTGAAACTAATGAGGAAGTTCACACTCCCATTAGAAAGACAATTGTATGGCTTTAATTAATTAATGGAAAAAACATCTCTTACTCTCAACAAAAAAATAAAAATAAAAGGCCTTCAAAACATGCCAACTAAGCCAAATGAAGATAAATGAACTACCAATCAGAAATTAGAGCCTGAGGGGTCCAGTCAGCAAAACTGTTATAACTAACTCACTGGATCACATTTTCTAGCAAACCAATTGGGCTAGGAGGAAGTTTGATGCATGGAGATCCTTTGGAAGGATGATCCTAAGATTACTGTTCATCCATCTATACCGATTGAAGAAATACCACATCTCGAACTGAGTGGGATGGTGGTCACAGATGGTGGTTAGGTTCCTGTTGCAGGTGAGAAAGAAAGATAGATCACTCTTTCCTTCTGGCAGGTAAATCATTGTTAATTTATGCTTTTGTTTTATTTTATTTTGTATTGAAATTTATGCATAGTTTATATGTCCTCCAGTTTAAATTGTCTTCTGAAAACCATTGGTAGAATTGTTCGTAAGCGACAGGAATAAAATATGGCCACCACTGGTATTAGAGTAGAGGCATTTAATATCATGAGGGATCCTTTGTTTGTTAGAGCTAGGTTGGCATTTGTCGCTGCATCGATCAATCTAGGAAGGCTGGTGTTGGAGTTTCACGCAAGAAGGCACTTGCAATCCCTTGTAACTCGGAGAAGGATCTTCTTGCTGACCTAGATTATTGCATTAGTACACCTAAAGGTGTACAAAAGAGACCCTGCTTTTACCTTTGCTCTAGATTTGCGATCAGGGGTGCTGTTGAGTTATATGAAGTGAAAGATGTAGAAAGATGTAGACTTGTCCCTAGAGTCTGATGGGAAGAATGAATACCTGCTTTATAATGAGAGGACAAGCAAGACTTGGGGAACTTCAGTGACGAAGTATGATTCAAGCCACTTTCGACCTGCAATCTGGAGTTATGAAGATGATTTCGTTTTGACATACAAACAACTTGTTCGTCATCTGCCACCAAAGGAGAATGCTGCGCCAAGGCCATTGTTCTTGCAGGTTGTTGCAAATTATCAGCTGGATATATGTATTTTATTTTTAGTTTGCTTTTGTATTCTTTCTTTTCTCATTTGTTTATTTGTTTACAGCCATGGTTTTCAAGAAATCATTTTGGCCAGAATAATATTTCAAAATGGATAAAAGCCATGAGGCAGTTTATTTCTGTTGATATCTGAAACAAGAGCGGCAGGGTGTCTTCTGTCACACGCATGTCTATGGCAGGTGTTCCCCCAGAAATAAGGAAACTCATCACGGGTTATAGGAAAACCGAGTCGTATGAAAACTAAGTTTGTTTTTTATTTTATTTTTTTCTGTTGTTTATTGAATTTATTTCATTTGCTAACTTAGTTATCTAGCAGGTATGATCGTTGCAAAGACATTCAGGTTAACGCTGCTATGAGCATCAACGCAAAACCATATGCCTGGTAATCTTAGACTTTATCCAAACGTACCTAGTGAAATGATCAAGACAAGCGAAAACAATATGCTGGGTAGTCATTCGTCAAAGGCTCTGTTTGGTCCAGGTATGTTCTCCTTTTATTGTTGCGTTGTTTCGTTTCTTTCTCTATCTTCTTCGTATTAAGAACTTAAAATATTTGCAGGTGGTTCTGAGCAGGTTGGTGGACATCATCTGGATGATAAACCACCTCTAAGTGAACCTGTCAGAGTTGATAGCAGGTTGGACGTAGCAAGCAATGTTAAACCTGATAGCAGTGCTGTTGTATTAGCTGATATTGTTGTGGCAGCGAGCAGTGATGTTATGGCAGCAAGTAATATTGGTATGATTAATCCGAGGTCTACTGTTGGAGTTTCTAATGAAGACGATAAAGACCTTCTAGATTATTGGGCGTTCGATGATTTTCTGAAGGCCGATCCGAATCTCCACAAATATTTTCTGCCAAATATCTCTGTCAAGAATGTTAGTAAGTATTTTAGATTGTTTTTTCTATTTTAGTTTAAGTTTTCGGTTGTAGATTTTGATTCTTTGATTGTTTGATTGTTCTAGCTGGTCATTTCTTTGTGGGAGCGACATTTAACAACTGCACCTTTGTTCTACTCAATTCAAGTGGCGCAGCAAGCTACATGGAGAAATCAAGTAGCAAAAACAAGATTTGAATGTATTGTTTGATCACAATGTCTGAATGATAACAGTGATCTGAATGTGATGTTTGATTTGAATATGTTGTTTAATCCCTAGTTGTCCATTTTTGGAAACAAAGTATTTGATCGCTACCAGTGATCGATTTTGAGCCATTGTTTTGACTTAAATTATTAAAGTGCATTGAAAGTGTCAATTCTCGACTTGAACGAACTATTAATTCTTGACTTGAACAAAAAATGTACTTGTGGCAGTACTGTAAGCGGCGCCGCCAGAAATTTACAACCAAAAAAATACATTCTTTAAACAATTAAGCCAAAATTCAGGAATTTTGGCTTGAATTTTGGCTCCCCGGTGGTTAGAGGTTGGTATTCAACGAAAATGCGTATAACAATGAGTTTGACCTGTCGCGGGGTTTAGGGTTTTTTTTTTGTTCTTGTTTGGACGGTGCGGGTAGACGCGGTCGGAGACTAGAAGCTGTTGCACTGGTTTGCGGATTAGGGTGCCGCTTTGCGGCTATGGTAAGGTGCGGCTTTCTTGATCTGTGGCTTCGATTTAATTGCATGGTCAGAATTGCAGCCGATTTGCGTGGATTTGCAGCCGGGTTTTCTTATTTTTTGAAGCAACCAGCTCTGAACGGGTTTTTGGAAGCGGGGATGTTGCTGCCCAGATTCATAAGGCTAGGTTCAGAAGATGCATGTTTCTTGTGCAGAAGGCCAGGTTCAGAATCCTTGTCGCTTCAGAGCATCGAACAAATCCTCCGAGTTCAACAAATGGAAGATAGATGCCCTGTTTTTCTTTTGATTGGGTAAACCTGTGTTTTTGTTTTTCATGGCATAACATATGCTACGTACAGAGGTGTTTCCATTGACATAACTAGGTTTTGATTTTGTGTTATTAGACGGTTGAGCAATCCCAGACCTTTGATGTTGTAAGCTGGTGCTGCTATTTTGGCAGGGGGTTCAAATCCCTCTTGCATGATTATCTGGAATGGTGTTTTCTGGATTTTGAGAGATTCAAATCCACAAGATGCATCTCCTGTGTTGCATATCTCCTCTCTTGCAGATGAGGCATCACGGTTTTCAAATCTAGCTAGCGTATCTGTACTTGTATCCCTGTACAGAAGACTAGGTCTAATGCTTTCCGTGGTTAAGGGGCCCCTAAAAAATAGAGCCACATCAGTGTTTGATCACTTGGCTAGAGGATTGGACCTTTGAATATTCCATGGAATATCCTTGGATCCCGTGGTCCAGACAAGAGTACAACCATAATACAATCTGAGTCTGAATCAGACAAGGTTGGTGATTTGTTGCCAAGAAATATAATGACGTGAAGCTTAGCATTAATTCAAAAACTGGGTGGAGACGGATGATTAATGTAAGTAAGATTCGACAAGATACATATTTGACGAGGCAATCTCTTGCAACTGAGATGCTCGGGTAACCTTGAGAGGTACAATTTGTCTTTGGTTCCAACACAGGAAGTTGGATACTCATACAATAACACAATTGATTTTTCAACTGTTGATTTTCAGCTGTTTCCTCTAGAGAATCAACATTTGCACTATATAGAAATAGCCATATAGTCTTTTTCTCAAAAAAAAATTGCAAATGTGGCATTGCATTTTATTTCATTCCCTTGTAGTACAATTGTGTTCACCTCTCAGCCAACTGCAATAGATTACATATCAATCTTCTCAGTGTTGGTAAAGTTGTATTGACCAACTCTGGCATCACAACAAATGTCCCACGAATCATCTTGCTGCAATGCCATGCTTTGTGTCCAATGTGGCTAATTCTTTTTGCCATCGTTGGCATGTAATTTCTCCATGCACAGGGCCATTCTTGTTATTGTAACACAAGCGCTTGAAGGTTCTGAAGCACACTTAGACCTGAATACTGGGCAGCTCACTTACTGTTTGTTCTAGATCATCACTTGAGCTTCTGCTAAATGGATATAAAGACGCTCCAAATTCGTGAAATGGAACAGATCTTGTAGAAAGCAGTCCAGGGCTGCCTGAGCTTCCTACAACATTCTTGTTCCGTCTTAAACCTTCAACATTATAAAGCATTGGTATTTCAGATGTTCTGGAGGCCCACACTGATCTATGGTATCCATTAAAATCATTTAGCATCCTGTCAAAGCAAATAGAAGACTAAACTGTGATCCAGTGCATTTACACAATACATATAATATGAGCCAATGAGATTATTACATGGTGGAAGCTGTTGGAGAGGCCATTGGAGAGGTTCTTGGTGAGGCAAGAGGAGAACCATCCAGTAAAAATGGGTGATATAATAATTCCGATGCCGTTGGTCTATCCTCTGGCTTAAATTGCAAACACTTCCGTATAAAGTCTTTTGCATTAGGGCTCAAATGTTCAGGAATGGGGGGTAGCTCACCCTTCGCCACTTTGAAATAAAATGCAAACTACATGACAAAAAAGCAGGTTAAAAATGAAGTTCTGAAATTTACAAATAGAAGAAAGGATAAATATGTAAACGAAATGTTCACTGCATGTCTTCAAAACCCACAACAACGTTGTGACTCATCAGCCTCCATTACATGTCCCAAATATCATACTACTGAAGAAGAAGTGCCTACCCCTGGCAAACTGCTCCATGGAGGTTTCCCATCTGCCATCTCGATAAATGTACAACCAAGACTCCATATATCAACAGCTGGCCCATAACTACGATTTACTGGTTTAATGACCTGCACAAGGGGAGTGCCGGGGAGATTTTATGGAAAAGAGAGGAGAAAATATGATGCAGCATATAACATGATACAACCGGAAGGTTACCTCAGGTGCCATATATATAGGTGTGCCCTTCACAGACGAGGCTAAACTTATATCCATCTGCATGGTGGAAAAGCATAGTAAAGCATTTATTCTCCATAAACTGTTCTTTATCTTCCTAGTACATTACTTATTCACTAGCATGCAGCTCTCGGAAATTCTAAAGTGATAAGGTGAAGAAAGTCGTAAACATGGAAAAAAAGTACCCACCTGTTTAGCCACGCCAAAATCCGCAAGCTTCACAACTCCATTAGCATCGACAAGGATATTTGCACACTTAACATCCCTGAAAGACGAGGATTGAAAAAAGCTCTTGAGCAACTCTATATGCACTGATCAAAAACCTTGTGTAACCAGACCTATGAATTGTGTTCTGTGCATGAAGATACTCCAAGCCATATAGAATTTGACGAGTATATGTTCGTATAACTGGCTCCTCGAGATGACCACATTTCTGTAGTACATTTAACAAAGAATGATCCATCTTTTGTAGAAAGATGCACACTTGTCCCTCCTCATCCTGCCACCAAGAAATTAATCAATGTAAATTATATAATGATGACGCATCAAAGATGCACACTTGTCCCTCCTCATCCTGCCACCAAGAAATTAATCAATGTAAATTATATAATGATGACGCATCATTGAGCATGGACAAGCATGCCTATTATGTCATCCAAAAAAAACTGAAGATATTCAGTTCTTGTACTCTTGCAACGTGCTTCTATTATAGATAGAAACTAACGCATTTACATATACGAACAAACATGTGAGGCCTGTGTGCTTAAGATCTTACAACTGTAGTTCCCAGGTACCGAACAATATTTGGATGGTTGAGGCTGCTGAGTACTGCGATTTCCTGCAAGAAGAAAATATCATTTAATTTTACTTATAGATGTAGATAAGAAAGACATCTGTCCAAGCTAGCATCCACATGCTACCTGTTGAACCTCTGGCGTGATTGCTTCACTGTGGCAAACTTTCACAGCAAAAAAGCTCCCATCTTCCCTGACAACAAATGTCATATTAGAAAGCTGCAACAGAGTCTATATAGAGTGTTCTAATAGCACTCCTACTTACTTGTTCAAGCCCTCCCAGACTGTACCAAAAGCCCCTCTTCCTAGCTCTCTGAGCTTTTGCCAAACCCTAGGGCATTGCTGAATTGATGAGGGAGACCGAACAGGCGATCTACAAGGAGACAACTGAGGAGATCTATGGGGAGGAGAGTGGCCAGGGGATGGCACGCGTGGTTGCCATCTAGAAGAAACTGAAATCGGTCGCGAAGGAGCCAAATGTGGATGCATTCTAGAAGAATGAGAAGGAGAAGGGGAAGGAGATGCTTCGAGTGGAGGTAAAGGAAGAGGCTGTGGAGCTGAGAAATGAGCTGAACGTCTTGGTGATGGCGATGGAGATGCTGGTGGGGTTGGAAGTGGGAGAGGTCCTCTTGAGCTCAACTGGGGTGATCTGTGTATACTTAGTGGAGAAGTTGGAGCAGACTTGCTCTCCCAAGTTGTTTCCATAGGTTCCCCAGAATAAGCCCTTTCCATAGGTTCGCCAGAACAAGCCCGATGAGGTCTTACATTCGAAGTGGAGTTTCTTCTCTTATCAAAAGAATCTGAAGGAAGTGGAAACCCCCGTGGTGAGCCTTCTTCTGATTGATTATCGGCATCAGATTCCAAAGAAAAATCTCCAAAATAGTCAGATTTACATTCCATTACCCTTCTAACTTCTGATTCCTGATCCTCTGTTTCAACCCCCAATAACCTAATTACTTTTTCAGCTCTTCCACCTTTGCTGGAACCATGGGGTGATGAAGTAGAGCTCCGAGGTCCAGATGGGCGAGACAAGAAACCGGGCTTAGCAGGGGATGATGGCAAGGATGAACATGGAGATCCATTCTGTGAGCCCTTCTTAAATATCCTGTCCAACAACTTCATGCCGAATTTTGAAACCAAACTCTTGCTCACAATCGATATCTCTACCCCCACTCTACAAAATTAATTCTACGCTCAAACTGCTTCTACGTATACAGCCATATTGCTCATGTGCCATAGTGTTCATGTGCCCCGCAGAATTCGGTTGAATCTGAAGCTATCCTGCAACTGGAATGACGTTTCAATACAAATACAGTCGAAACAACACAGAACTGAAGACAATACATCTGCTTCACACTATGAGTCAATTCCAAAGAAAAAAGCTCGACAGAACCAATCAAAGAGACGAATTCAGAGCTGGACTGGTTCAAAGCAGAATCTGAAGAGAAAAACCTGGCGAGAAAAACTCCCGAGGAAGGCTATACTGAACAAAACTTCAAGTAAAGAAAAGGCTAACAATTCTCCCAGTTCGTCATGCTCGTGGAGGCCCTATTTTTTTCCGACAGCAGAGTCAACCAGGAGCCGGCGTCGCCGTAGTTCTTAGCAAGGTGTCATTTACATTGACGCGCACGCTCTCTATTTTGTGGAACCATTGAGTATTTTTTGTTTTCTATGGGGCTTTTGGGGACCATTGAGTTTTTTCATTTACAAATGGGGCTGGGTTTCTTCCTATACTGCCAACCTTAACATTGTGTGAAATCCCCAAAAAAAAAAAAAAAAAAAAAAAAAAAAAAAACCTCGAAAAGACCACACAAGAGCTTGCCAACATGATTCCTGATCCATGTTGCCATGTTGATATCCGACCTTCCCAAAATTGAAACTGACCCTTGCAGTTCTTTACTACATTTTCATTGCAAGTTGTTGCTCCTTACACTCATATGGCATTTACCTCACTTTCCTTGCCTTTGTTAATAATATATGGACATGCTTATCGCTCTGACTTTTAAGTCAAAGCAATCCTTCCTCACATGGCATTATAGAACGCGTTCTGCTCTGTCATCTGACCAACATTCTGTTAGGTACACCCTATCACCTTGTTTACGTTGATCTACCTACTGTGTGAGTATCATTAAGTCGTATGGGTGACTCATTTTAATAGGTCCAACAAGGGAGGGAATCTCGTTATTTTACTCACCCTTCTATGCATTTTTCAAAAGGATATCTTCTCATTCTTTGGGGCTCTCTTTTTTTTTTTACTTTTTTTTTTAAGGTAAGGTAGATATTTATATTGATTTTATAACAAATTTTACATTCCCCATAAGGGATAGATAGAATTAGTTATCACATACAAGAAATTTATCGCGGTGGCCAAGGCTACCACGAACATTTCTCTTTGCCAACTCGCTCGTATATAGGGGGATTTGTGTAACTTTGGCACAAGTTTCATGCGGCATGACCTTAGACCCAATCATAACATCTTGAGAATTTCTAGTTTGACTTTCTAAAGGTTTAAAGATGTTGAGCCACGTGCATCCCTTCATTTTAACGACTCGTTAGTGGCCCATAGATTTTTCTAACTTTGTAAACTCCTTCATCCATACATAGCCATTTTCCTCATTCCCTAGGATCCCTTGAGAGCATGTTAACATTTCCCATAATCTTGTTAAAGATCCTCATATCTCCTTCCCCAACACCTGGTACCATGGATTTGAATCTAGTCCAAGAAATACAACGATCATTTATCCACAAATGGCCCACTTTGGTAACCCATGCTCCACGCCATTTAGTAAGGACTCGAGGGTGAACCAGTGCCAATGAGAGTAGATCTATTTCCCATATTTGTGTATTCTAGAACAAACTCAGATTATCTGCCTCCCATGGAGCTTCTGCTAGTACAAAAATATCTTGTTCTTCCTCTCAAGCTCCTAATATTTTCCTCATTATAGGGGATGTGTCTAAGCCACATTTAAAGCTGTAAAAATAAGAATCAATCTCATCCCTAGGGGTAGATGGTCTTCCCCTTACCTTGCCCTGCTTAAGCCAGTAATGCATAAAATCCAAAGCTGGGGATCTTTCCTTTTGGATGGCCCTCCATAGAAATTTAACTGCTAAGACTCTTCCTTGGACCAATGAATCTTTACATCCTAATCCAGCATCCCTTTTGTCACCGCACATTTCTGTCCATGCAACTCTAGTTGTTTTGCCCCAAATAAACCTGCGTATGATAACTAGAATTTGATCATATATATATTTTTGTGCCACTGTTGCTGAAGAATAATAGATATGAGTGGCATTGAGAATAGCATTAGCAATTGTCATGCGCCCCATGGTAGAAAGGGACTTACATGACCATAGGTTAATCTTTTTTCTGGTCTTTTCTACAATTGGTGCCCAAAGTCCCTTCAAATTCTTTGCTAAATTCAACAGCATTCCCAAAAGTTTAATTGTCTCTGTGGAAGTCACTATTTGATGGTTCCAAGCCTTAACCCTTGCATCAACTTCACAATCAAATGGCCAAATGACCACACACTTAGCATAATTTAATTCAATCCCTAATATTGATCAAAAAGAATTTAAAGCATCACGACATGCTAAGAAACTTCCTCCGTCATATCTCAAGAGGAGAAATGTATCATATGTATACTGCGTAATCGTCACTTTATCATTTGAAAGCGGTAGAACTTGCCCATTGCGTGTTCCCCTCGCCACCATTTCCTTCATCATACAAATGAGGGGATTTGCCATAATAAAAAAATGGATATGGAGCTAGGGGGCATCCTTGCCTAATACCTTCCTGAGCTCAAAAAGACCAGATGGCTGGCCGATTATCAAAATAGAAGCAGAAGCCATCTTATTCAAACCCATAACTAGGTTGATAAAGTCAATGCCAAATCCCATGTGAGATATGACCTCTCTTAGACTGCACCATCCGAGTGAATCATAAGCTCTTCAAACATCAAGTTTTAGCATAACACACTTTTGATGAGAGGACTACTACAGTAGAGCCCCTCTCTAGCTGCCAAGTAGTCGTCCAAGATGTTTCTTCCTGGTAGAAATGTTGATTGTTTGCATCTAATTACCCGAGCCAAAATTGGCTTAATACGGCCAGCTATAACCTTCATGATTACTTTATACAGAACATTGGTGAGCGCTATCGGTCTCCATTCATTAAGGACCTGAGGTCTGCTCACTTTTAGAACCAATGAGATAAATCCAGATGCCAAGGCTGGATGAAGATATTTTATAGCCCAAGCCCATTTAACTTCCTTAGTAAAGAAAGGTCCCAAGATATCCCAAATTTCCACATAAAACTCTGGTGGAAATCCATCTGGTCCTGGGGATTTATCCGAGGCAAGAGGGCAAAGGGCCTTATAGATTTCTACAACGCCTGGCTCCTGCACTAGTGATCTATTGTCATCATTACTGACTGTTGGAATTCTCTTGAGAGAGGGCAACTACAGGGAGCATTGAGTAGAATACTGAGTCCGAAAAATGATTTAATTTCAATCTCTTCGTTCAAGAGTTGATGTTGCTTATCTATAACTGAGGTAATACTATTCTCCGTCAATGTAGCTCCTACCATTCTGAAGAAACACATAGAGCTTTCATGGTCCACTTCAGCATACCATTTAGTTTTGGATCTAACTACTACCCTACAAGCTTCCTCCTCCTCCATGGCTTTGACTCTAACAGTCAGTTCTTCCTCTAGCGTCTAATAGATAGTGTTAAATGGATCTGTTACCATATCCCGTTTGACCTACCGAATTTGATCATAGAGGTCAATCTTAGATCTACGGAACTTTTTTTTATCCACTCTTTCATTAGAGCAGTTTTGTGAACCCATGCTTTCATACGAGGGAGCTCCTCCTCCCCTTGAGCTAAAATAAAATTCCTAAAAGGATTGCGGAATGCATCCTTCATTGCGGAATGCATCCTTCCCAAGGAGATTCGTATTGAATTGAAAGAGAACATTCCCTCTGCCTTTAGCAGATGGAAGGTTCTCAAACTGTAGCTTTTGTGGCACATGTTCTGACTGAGAGAATGCCAAATCCCCTTCCACAAAGCATCTATCTATAAAGGGAGCTGATTTATTAGCCAAATAGAATTTGTCTAGGAAACAATAGGCTCTATCTATCTACACCATTCTGCTTGTTTGACCATGAATATGGTGTATTAGATGGTAGGAGAAGGACAAATCCGCAGTTATTGAGCAAGGAGTCTCGTGCCACCCGCTCTTCCCCCAAAAGATTCCTATGTAATCCAATCTTTTGATTCCACATGTCTGTCATGTTGAGGTCGCCTCCTAAAACCCAATTATCCACTGATTGATGAAACAAACATCCCTAAATATCTCTCCCAAACACTGCTCTCTCTGCAGGTTTGTTAGTCGCATATATGTTTATCAGCCCCCACTGAATTCCATTTGTCTCATTTTTTTTTATTTTTTTTTTGAGTGAATGGGGTTTTTTTCATTAATTATAGAAAAAGGTACAACATATTGAGTGAGCCTTTATAAGTAGGCTACTCATACAAGTAAATACAAATAAGATAAGTGCTGTGAGAAGCACATAGTAGTGTCCAAAATATTACTCAGCCTTATTAGTAGCTGGTAAATCTATTGTGCTGCAACTGAAGAGAACATTGTTGAAAGAGTTCAGTAACATCTGCCTTAAACCAGTCAAAGAGCAGTCCAAAATGAGATCCTGCAAAATAGAGTAGGTGCTAATGAAATGCTGCAATTATATGAAAATCAGTATGTGGTCCCAAAAATGTGAGGTGTAGTTCAACGGATAGGAAGAGAGTGGGGATGTCAATGGAAATGGTAGGAACTGAGATATTCATAGTGAGCTTGGAACTGAGGTTGGAGTATAAGAGTGCGACCATTTCCCCAATTCAACTCAATAATCAGCCTATCTGCATTTGTGGTGGACATTAGAATGATTAGTGTGCCATATGCATCTGCCAAATCCCTGTAGTGGTAGTAACATTCCCTATAATTCTCAAACTGTTGGTCAGTCATTCTTCTGCTATTACATTCCATAAACCACCATAATTGCACCATGAGATATGTGCTTCTGCAAAATTCCATAGCCCAATCAAGCTCATCATCAGGGATGTCTGGTATGTCAATATCAGTGATGCCCCTGACTGGACCTGTCCACATGTCATATGTATACTGTATATCATGAACTAGCCCTCGTCACGGGAGCAATCAGATTCGCAGGGCTCAACCGAAGTGCCAATCTCCCTACTTAGGTTCCTCATGTAATCTACCAGTAAAAAATTAAGTGTCAGTAAGAGTTTCATGACAATGTAGCTTAAATATTTTATAGGCACCCAAGAAATTCCCTATATTTAGCCATTTATTATCCAAAGAATCTAAGGAATCTTTATGTTGATGTATCTGACTTGTTGCAACCATTTCTATATCATTAATAACTTGAGATTTAATCCAGAATATAGAAAGTGTCTTTCCACCATAAAGACACCTATTTCTATGTTTCCATACATTCCACAAAGCAATGTAACATAAGGAATTTTTAAAGGCATCATCATTCATCAGGAACTCAAGCAAAGTAGTTGGACAAGTGATATTGAAAGTAAGTTCAAACCATCTCCAAAAGGAATTTAGAATAGCACAACCAAAGATATGTTCAAGTGATTCAGCATTACTGCAAGCAAGAGGGCAGCTGGGATGCACAGGATTTGTTAAAGAATTCGAGTGTCTTGCTAGAGTTTCCATATTTGGCAAGCTCTTGTTGGCGATTAACCAGATGAAATATGAAATCTTTGGGGGCAAGTATGAATTCCAAATATTCTTGAAAAGCCTTTTTTCATAATCATCAGAGAGTCCCCAATAAAGTTTAGATTTGGAGGGCTGATGAGGCATATTTAGACAGGTGTAGACCTTGGAAACACTATAGCTAGGCTTACCCATAATGAACCAATCATCAGTGACAGGATTGTCAAGGAGATTGATGTTGCTAAGTTTTTGCCTGATGAGTCTAAACAGAAGCTTATCAGATGAGCTGCCTCTGATCCTATTTTTCAGATTGGTCCATGAAATCCATCTTGTTTGAACCCATAAATCACCAAGCTTTGAAATACCATAGTCTGTCCACTTTTTGTATAGGATGTTTGATAGCCAAAGGAGTACTATTGTCTATGGAAAGATTGGGATTCCAAAAAATGCTTGTGCTCGAGTGGCTATTTTGAGTACTTGAATGTTCAAAATTAATGTGAACTTTGTTCCAGGCTAGGATAATGCCTCTCATAAGAGGAGATATGTTTGGTGCAGGTTTCAGAGTTGTGAAAGCTGAAGAAGGCAAATCATGACAGATAGAGGGATGCCCTTTAGGATGACTGCAAGAAAGCCAATATTTGATAAATAATGTGGCTGGGTTATTTTGCAAGAACAGGGATTTCCAGATATATTTTCCAACCAGAGCATAACCTTGAAGAGCCAAGTTTTTGCATCCTATGCCACCCTGCTTCTTGCTTCTAGTAACAGTTTTCCAGTTAACCATATGGTGATTTTTCCAGATGAAGTTTCTAACAATTCTCTCAATTTGTTGATAGATGGATTTTGGAGCCAACAGGGCAGAGGAGTAATAAATGTGGGAGGCAGCAAGAACAGAATTGGCAATTATGGTTCTTCCTGCAAGTGAAAGGCAATTGCCATAATTGCCTAGCTTTTTTCTGATTCTGGAGACAATCCTTTGAGACTGGGATTGAGGGACAAAGGCATACCCAAAAGGTTGGTTATCTCAGTTGATTTGATGCACTTGATGCCAGCAATACTGTCAACATCTAAATCCCCAATAATTGTGCATTTGTTTCTGTTAAGATGTATCCCAGAGGCAGCTCCAAAGATGTGAATTGTGTTCAAGAAGTTGGCAATGATGCCTGACTCATTCTTGAGGAAACTGAAGGAGTCTTCTGCATATTGCAGAATGGAAAGATTGGAAGTATTATCAGGAAGATTCAGACCAACTATGTTTCCCACAGATTGATGATGAATGATCACTCTAGTGAGCATCTCTGCTACAGCCAGAAAGAGATAAGGGGCTAGTGGGCAGCCTTGTCTGACACCTCGAGCTAGAGGGAAAAAAGATCCTGGGGAGCCATTAACAAGAACAGTTGATTGGGATCTAGAATTTAATCCCAAGATTAGCTTGATAATTTTTTCACTGAAGCCAAGTTTTTGCAGGGAGTACTCTAAGAAATTCCACCTTACAGTGTCGAAGGCTTTTGAAAAATCTAACTTCAATAAGATGCAATTTTGTTTAGTTAGATTGTTCCAATGCATTCCCTCCATGGCTGCAATATAGTTATCTAGGATGTATCTGTTTGGGAGAAAAGCAGATTGATTCTGACTGATGATCTATTGAAGATGAGCTTTTACCTTGGTAGCTATAATCTTAGCACAGACCTTATAAGTGGAGTTTGTTAAAGAGATAGGCCTCCAGTCTGAGAAAGTCTGAGGATTGTCAACTTTAGGGATTAGAGTGATAAGGCCAGAAGATAGAGCAGGATGTAGATGGTTGGAATTCCAAAAACCTTTGATCATGTGCATAAAATCATTTTTAATAGTATCCCAGAATCTAATGTAGAATTCGGGTGGAAGACCATCAGGGCCAGGGCTTTTGCCTTTGGCAAGACTCTTGAGGGTAGAGAAAGTCTTATCTGCAGTGGGGATAGCATCTGTGGAGGGGGACATGAACAGATTACTATGGAGACCACTATTTTCAATGAGATCAGTAAAACATTTGGCTTCAATGGTTTGCTGAGAGTTGTCTATAGGTTGAGAGAAGATTTTCTCATAATTGGAGCAAAAGAAATTGGAAATTTCTTTTTGATCTGCGGTAGATATTACCATTGTCATCTTTGACAGTGGTCAGTTGACTCTTTAGAAGTCTAGACTTGGCAACTCTGTAAAAGAACTTGGAATTTCCATGGTCCATGTTGGAAAGGTACTTGATTTTGCATCTGATGGATGCTCCTTTTGCTTCCATCTCTTCAACTGTTTTGATAACCCTTTCTAGATTTTCTTCTTGCCAATGAAGCTCAACATTAAGGGGTCCTCCTGCGGCTGCAATCTTACCTCTTTCATTTCTTTTAGATAGGCACTTTTCTCTGCTTGCTTACTATCATGTAAATTCTTGACCCACTGTTTGATCCAGGTTTTGGAGTCTTTTATGTTGGTATAAAAGGATTTCATAGAATTTGTGGATCTAACTTTGGGGAGAGTTCCATAGAAGGCAATGCAATCTGTGCAGAAATTATCAGAGTCAAGAAGGGAGCAGTTCAGCTTAAAAGGGGTATTGCCATGCCTCTTAACAGATAGAGTGTAATTGATAGTGAAAAATTGAGGCTGGTGATCAGATATAGATGTGGCCTCATCACTACTAACTAGACAGTTATTCCAAATATCATTATGAGTGTTATTTATGTAGAACCTGTCCAGTGCACAATATACCCTGCTATTACCTTCTTGCTTGTTGGACCAAGTGTAGGCAGGGGTAGAGGAGGGGATATGCTGAAAGAAATGCCTATCAAGCATTTGATCCCATTGTAAAGTCTCTTCAGATGACATGTTAAGATTTTTTCCTATCTTCATATCCCAAGTAGGTGTGTTATTAAAATCCCCTGCCATGATCCAAGTGTCACAGGCCTGAGATGCAATGAAATTGCTAACCATGGGCCAAGTGTTGGCTCTAATTCTTGAATCAGTGGAAGCATAGATGTTTATAATTCCAAAGCTGAGATCATTATGCTTGTAGATGACTGATTGCCAGGGACCGCAAGGGCTAGTGTGAACATAGCTATGGATAAGATGTCTCCAAATAATGCAAATGCCACCAGAGGTACCATTGGCCTCAATCCAAATGGATGAAAAGCCAGGGCCAATCCAATATGCTAAGTTTGAGCATTCAAAGCTAGGAAGTCTTAGCTCCTGAAGAAGGATGATATCTGCATCATAACTTCTAATCTGAGAGATAGCCCTTCTTCTTTTTAAAGGGCCTTTGATACCTCTGAGATTCCAACTGAGAATCTTCATGGAGAATTTAGGAATAAAGCAGAAAAGGAGATGGCTAGTGGAATTTGTTAGCACTTTTGGTTTTTTGTCGAGTATTAGCTGCAGGAGTGTTTTGGATTTGGCCAAGAATGTTTTTCCCCTTTTTCTTTCTATTTCTTTTGGTGGATTGGATTGTTGGGTGGTCAACAGTAGGATTGTTTTGACGAGGAAGCAAATAAATATCTCCATCCCATAAGTTATCAGTGTTTGAAATATGGAAGTCAGGGGCATTTTCTTTGTCAGAGTTAGGTGCTACAAAGGTATTTCCTTTAGCTATTATGTTAGAGTGAGAGCACTGCCAGAATTTGGATTTGCAACATTCATGGTCTACAGTCTCAGCTAAAGAAGGATCAGTGGAGTTTGTGGGGGTAATTACATTATTATCCACATTATTATCCACATTAGAGCAGTTAAGTGATAAATTATCTGCAACTTTTAGAATGGAAAGATCTTGCCTGGTATTAGCTTGTTCCAAATGTGGTGTCTTTGAAGATCTCAACTGATGTGGGGAGGATGCTGTATTATTTCCTGTTGTTTCCTCTGATTGATGCTGAAACAAGGTTTAAAATGAAACGCACTTATTTAAGAAGTGCGTTTGAAAGATTCCTTTATAAAAATTGGAAACTTGAAAAAAATGGACAAAATAGGGAGCAAAATAGATTGTTGAGCAAATAGCATTCGAAATACCCCAAAAAAAGCAACATTTTTGAAGCCTTTTCATTTTTTAAGAAGGTCAAAAAAAAAAAAAGCTTGTTTTGAGGAGAGAGACATTACATTTAAAAACTCATTAAGTATTTGTTGTTGAAAATAGAAGGAAATATAGTTTTGTGTTTTTGCAAGCTTAATATAAGTACTAAGAAAATCAAACATAGAAAAGAGAAAGAGTCTGAAATCATGAATCAAAAAAAGAATTGTTCTAATTAAGCATTGTTGAAGAGACAAAGTTTTGGTTGAGAAATCTTCATCAAAATATATTGATAATTAAGTAGCACATAGATTACAATGAAAGATAGTTTAAAATCTTTGTGCGTATAAATTTATAACTGGAGGTGGCTCTTCCAGTCCACGGGGACTCTCTCTCCCCTTAGGATCGGTCTCTCTTGCGAGGTTATAATAGCGAGACGCCCCCGCCGATTCAATGGTGCAGTGCAGTGTTTCTCGGCTCGAGGGCACCACAGGGCTCGGTCGACGAACTCCACCTCCTCATTTCTTCTTCCGTAAGTGGAGGCTGGACAGCGTATATATTGCCTTTTACATCGCCCGACACCATTTTTGCTCCCAATTCCTCGTTTTCATCGGGGAAAGGATTCACAAGAGCTTATCACGGTCACGATAAAACTTATTTTGTCGGGTCTATGTCGACGGAGACAACATTGCGCCGCTAAAAAGCAAAAGCGCTGTGGTGCCCTGAGCGAGAAAATGCGTCTAAGATCCGGTCTCCGGCGAGAAAACCCTTTGTATCAAATTATTTATAAGTCGCTGTGGCTTCTGATAATGGGACACCACAGCGCCTTGTCGCTGTGGGTCTCTTAATTTTTGCAAAACCGCCGGGAACTGAAACGCATTGCAGGGAGGAGTCTTTTCATTCTGCGTATTAAAGTGAACCATGGTTTTTTTGGCGTCTGCGCTGTAAAACCCTATGTGAAAGTGCTCGAAACAACTTACTAAGCGCGGACCACCACCATGACCCTTAACGTTTGTTTTAAGCCTGCCAAACAGCACAACAATGAAATATTAGTAAAATAAAAACAAGGAAAATAAGTTAGCTCAGTAGTGTGGCGGTATAAATTTATACCAGGGTTGCCTTGCGGTATAAATTTATACCGCGGCTGCAAGCCGTATAAATTTATACAGACATTGCCTTGCTATATAAATTTAAACCTTAGGGCGGTTGTGGTATAAATTTATACCGTGGAGTTACTAAAAAGAAAAGCGTTAAATGTTAAGCTTACCAAATGCAGTTTTCAAAGCCGGCATTACAGACAGCTCCCATAGGTTTTTAATCGGCATTGTTTGTAGGTCCGAATGGAAAATGATGACCCTCCAGTTAGCAGATAAGGTGACTTCCTTCAGGCCTTCCAAAAAAGAGTGGACTTGCACGTGCGTGAAAGCCTCCTCGTCAAAAGCGCTGTCCTTAATTTTGAAACCATAGGGAATATCTGCAATGCATAATGTGAAGTTCTGCTTCTCCAAAAGTGTCCCCGACCTCGCGTGCGATCACCCTCAACAACTCGTACATGCGGTCGACCAAGCGTTGTAAATCTTTCATAAGAAGTGTTAAAAGGCGCTAGTGGCGACCTCCTTTCCCTGTTCGATTGCCTTAAGTCTCACGCCTCTCTTCCTTGGCCCTCTGAACCGGGTTTAAAAAATCCAGTGCGGGAGCCTTTTTCTTGTTCTGTAAGAATATTGTGAGAAAAAGGCACAAACACAGAACATATTTTTAGCAAAACTTACCCAGCCACTAAAGTTAACAGCGTGCTCTCTAATGATACTATCAGTGGTACAACTTGGGTAGAGAAGCTTGCACTCCTCGATCCTCTAGGTTTTAGCTGCTTCATTAACTTCGGCTGGCGGTGACAATGTCTTCATTTGCAAAGAGAAACATGTTGTAAGACCGAGAAAATGTAGAAGAAAGAGGCGGCATTGCAAATGTGGCTTACGTCTTAGCTTCCTTGGCCATTTCGTCCAATGTAAATTCCTTGGCCACGACTTTTTCCAAAAGCGGACAAAATTTCTTTGCTTTTTTAATCCTGAATAGCTGCGTCCGGTACAATGCTCATATTTTTTCTGTTTTAATTCTCCACCCTTTTTTGGTTTTTCTTGGGCTGGCTTGCTCTTTAAGCTCACCATCTTGAACATACAAAAATTCTTTCTTGAAGATCCCACACCGTAAATGGACAAAGCGCCATTAGTTTAGTGTTGCTTAAGCGTAAGATAATATGTTGCCGATCTACTTTCTAAATCACGCATGGTGTGTAGTCACGGTATAAATTTATACAGATCCACGGACACCGGTATAAATTTATCTTCGACTAGGCCCGGTATAAATTTAAACGCGATTAGGGCGGTATAAATTTATACCGTGCCCGTGCGATATAAATTTATACCGTGCCCTACCACGTGATAAATTTATATCATGCCCGGGCACGGTATAAATTTATACCGCGACTAGGCACGGTATAAATTTATACCGTGACTAGTCGCGGTATAAATTTATACTGGCCACGGTATAAATTTATACCGTGCGAAGGCACTTGTAACCACGCTAAACATACTACAAAACATAGAAAGAAGAGCAGCTTCTTACTTGACCATCTCTGAATGCCAGCTGAAAGTAGTTATCGTATTGCTTTTTTCGCCATAATGGGCTTCTTATCATAGTCATAGCCGAGGCAAAGATCTGTCCACGCGGCTTCTCAAGCTCCCGCGACTTGTTCTTTTGCTTTTTAAAATCCTCTCCATACATTTGTTTAAATTCCACGTACTCACGGTGCATGAAACGGATCTTGTCTATTAAACTCATTTTTAATCTGAAGTCATTGTCGAGATTATGACTCACGGCAATGACTTTTGCTTCTTCATCTGTTACACCAACGTATATATGTGCTTCAACGCTCTTCCACACCGTTCACGGCTTTTTCCTCTTTTGCTAGTTCTTTCCTTGCCTTGTAACTATGTGTGCCTCCAAGAACGTAGTATGTGTAATCTTCAAGTCGACCTTCTTGTAATCTTTTAGTTGGTTGCAGCGACTCACGTCCCACCATAACAACTAGTGGCGACACATGGGCATGAGGATTTCTTCTCATTCTTTGTTTCAATTATAGCCACATGTGCCGCATATCTGACTTAGGACTGTGAGCACTCGACCCCATCTTCATTTTTAGGTGGCCTCTTAATGGTGCTCAATGTCAAAGAAATAGTTTGCTTTAGCGGTTTAGTGTCATTCACCCGCTTGAGAATAGCACTTGATTTATCTGCGGGCTTCACAACAATATCCGCTCCGGGGCCTTTCGAAGAGCTTACGTTGACTCCTCTATAGTCAAAGCCTTTGTGCCTCTAGATTTCTTTTTTGTAGGAGCACCTGTGTATCTACTGAGGGAATGCTTTCTACCCTTTCCCTTTGTTACCTTTGGTTCCTCTTCCTCTTCTTCTTCTACTTCCTCGTCCTTCTCTTCAAACTCTTAGTTAGGGTGGGGTACCCACCGGACCTTTGACCAACTTTGTTTCTTCATAAAGCACAACCGACATCAAAATGTCCACTATATCCCATAATGCGGGGGTTAAGTTAGGAAGATGCCCGGTATAAATTTATCACGTAAAGACACTAAACAATACTTACATGGCCACTCTTGTAATTGTCAGCCCACGTACTCATGCACATCTTTGGGTTTGCACATGCTTATTGAAGCATTTTACTTTCAAACGTAGAAGACTTCCCCCTTGTCATGCATGCACTTCATTAAGATTTCATCATCGACCTCTGTAGCAATAAGGTTCACAATTTCACGGCTAGGTAATAATCGCCACTCTTGTACTTGCCCTTCACGATTGATGACACAAGTAAAAGGTGCGCCTCGGTGGGTTTGCTCTCTCTTGCACCCTGTGGGCGTACCCACGTCTGATCTTCGATTCGTATATACGTGGCTCTATTGGTGCGACCTTTGATGGCGGCCCTTGTTTACAAACCTGATCTTGGGGCTGGAAAAAGCGTAAAGAAGGCCATTTTTATGCAAGAAACAGAACCTTTTTCGACCTTTTGTAACATAAAAACAGTAAAAATAGAGGCGAAAAGAGCATAAAATCTACACTAAATTATCACTTTATTTGTGTTATTTAAGCTTAAAACGCAAGAATATTACTGAAATATTAAGGTTTGCGACACTTCTTTAAGCACTAGACACCAAGATTCCAAAATGGTTCTGGATCGGTATAAATTTATACCGCAGGTGCTCGAGCGGTATAAATTTATACCGATCCAGAACCATATCGGTATAAATTTATCCTGAGGGTGCTCGAAGCGGTATAAATTTATACCGTTCGAGAAAACGGTCGGTATAAATTTATACCGCTAGGTGCTTTCGGCGGTATAAATTTATACCGGATTCGAGAACCACGGTCCGGTATAAATTTATACCATGAGGTGCTTTCGGCGGTATAAATTTATACCGACGGCATGAAACTGCGGTATAAATTTATACCGCTCGAGCACCGCGGTATAAATTTATACCGATCGAGACTATATCGGTATAAATTTATACCCGATGTTACTGAACGGTATAAATTTATACTGCTTCGGCTCGGCGGTATAAATTTATACCGATCCAGAACTATATCGGTATAAATTTATACCGTAAGCGCTTACACTCTAGCAGATTAAAACAAAAGAGAAACTAGAACAGTACGGGTAGTAGACTTACGTGGCCATGACAGTATAGACCCGCGTATAGACGTTCCAGAGAGCAAATAAGGGGGGTATATAAGCCGCATGGCGCCTTCCGACTCGGCTGCGTATATAGAAAATAGGGTGGCGGTGGCGGCCCAAATTACCTCTGCT
This sequence comes from Isoetes taiwanensis, assembly GCA_021234155.1. Lineage (NCBI taxonomy): Eukaryota > Viridiplantae > Streptophyta > Lycopodiopsida > Isoetales > Isoetaceae > Isoetes > Isoetes taiwanensis. The sequence goes on along the minus strand of JAJEKV010000016.1, from coordinate 17,155,079 downwards.
AAGTCTGCCGCTTCATATAAGCGCTTCTCCATAAAGTTTTTCAATACAAGTAATACGTGAGTTTTTAGGTATAAATTTATACCGCTCTGTTCTATGTTGCCCTCCTCTGTATAAATTTATACCATCTCCGTATAAATTTATACAGTCTGCCGCCTTAAGTTTTTCTTCCCTGTATAAATTTATACCAACTCTGTATAAATTTATACCGTATGGCTCGAGAGAAAAGAACTGCAGAGCCTCCAACTCTGATAAGCGAGCTTCCTCCCTGCAATGGCTTTCACACCTCCTCAGCGGACACGGGGAAGTAGCCACGAATATTTTACATCCGACATTCCAACACCCGGCTCTGTTGAGTTTACTCGGCAAGACCACCTTGGCTTCCACCACTAGTTCAATTTACTCCACCACACCCCTCGCTCACGAGCGTCGCCCCGCCCCACCATGCGTTTCACCCCACCTCAGGCTAGAGAGGTCAGACTACCTCCTCCAATTCATTTTAGTACGTCGCCCATAGTCCACCGTAGGCTCCCTCCACGGAGGCAAATCACACCAACTCCATCCATTTCGCTAAATGGTACTACAACAAGTGGGAGCAGTCAGCGACACGCAACTCCCCGTGTTCTCACGACACCGGGGAGCTGGTCAACTCACGTCACCAGCCTCGATTACTTTTTCCCGAGAGAGGGAAAGCATCTCCCCCGTGCCTTGCCCACATCAAACCCTCGGCATCTACAAGTACACCTCATGTTGATCTCGGGGCGAAGAAACACCTCATGTTGATGTCTCGGGGCGAGGACCTACCAAAGCCACAAGACTCCATGTTGAATTCAAAGCCCACGCAAGTAAAAATCTTAAAGCGTAACTTACACAAGACAGCATGTACAACCGTTAGAAGAAAGAAACTCATGGACGAGGCTCACTTGCGGGCAACACATACAAAGCACTGTTGTTCTCAACGTTGTTTGCTTAAGATTGGACTAAAGGAATTGAGGTTGCTTCGTGATAGTTCAGTTCAATGACTCTCGCTAGACCAAAGGGGCTACTTAGCCTTCAATATTAGGCGGATGATGGTGAGAAGTTTACTACACGGCTGGTGGCCACAAAAAATGCGTCAACAAACGGCCTTCAAATTGATTCATGCTTTAGGCAGCAGACGACTTGACCGCCTGAAGAAAAGGCTTGACAAGAATCCAGGCATCAATGACTACTGCCATTCAGGAGGCATAACCAGAATTCATGCTCTTCAATGTGTTTCCTGGATGGAAGGTTTCTTTAAGGAGTCTTGTGAGAAACTCCCTAACAGCCCTATGTACCACTTGAGTGACAATTTCACGAAACAAGAAGTCTACGATAATTATAAGGAGATGTGTGTTGAGGCTGGAGAACGCTTTGTCTGCTACTCTTACTTTACTGTGCTCTGGAAAAAAGAGTTTTCTCGCGTGGCCATTCCTAGAAAGCATAGGATGTCTGTTTGTGCTACATGCTCTGAATTAAAAGCTCAGAGACAAAATGCAAGGACACTTCACACTAAAAAGTAAGCTTCGGACGTGTTCTTGCCTAGTTCTACTTAAAAGTAGGTTCTTTCCTAAACATGTTTTCCTTTCAGATGCATTGAAGGAGAAACTGAACAAGCACAGAGAACAACAATCTTTGGAAAGGAGAAAATTGACAAAACATAGGAAGAAAGCACTGGAACAACCACTCAACTACATATCAGTTGTTATTGATGGAATGGACCGAAGAAGACCACCCTACCACATTTTGTCAATGTGCCTAAGGATCTTCTTGAAGAAGATTTCATACATCGCATGTTGTTGGTGCTATGGTATTTAATGGAAAACTATCTTGCAAGGCATTTTTGAATTATCAAACATTCATGCTGATCCAAATCTCACTATCACAATATTGAATAAGCTTCTTTCCAATCTAGAACATATCCACGGGTTCGTATCTTGACTAGATAACACGACAAAGGGAAAATAAGAATCAGGCGTTGTTTGCTTACTGTGCTATGCTAGTAGAGAAACAAATCTTCAAGAAGGTGAAGATTGGTTTCCTGCTTGTTGGTCATACACACGACCAAATTGATCAGATGTTCAGTAGGTTCTCTAAACGTCTTGCTCGAAAAAAAGCTCTAAGCCTGCCAGCCATGATTGAGGTCATCCAAGATTCCTACAATCCTCGTCCAGACATCGAGTTATTGGAAGAAACTTATGATTTCAAGGAATGGATTTTTCGGAGAGATCAACTAGGTCACTGTGCTATTGAGCCCTTGAGAAACATTACATTCCAAAGATCGGATCAAAATTTCACTTGTAGATGGCAAGGCCATCTTACAAGGAAAGAAATATGCCACATCCTTGCAATTGGCGGCCCAGCTGTGCAGTATTCAATTCATTCGCAACATCCCCAATACTAGTTCCATGCTCTCTGCAGAGCAAATGCCTCTAAAAAGCTTGAAAGAAATCACAAAGAGTAAAAAGGAGGGAAGAGCATTTGACTCAAATAAATCATTGGATTGTATTGAGACAAGTATTCAGTCCTGCTCTAACCACTTTGGGGAGGCAGATGCTTTATGGTGGCCTCAATTTTTCTAAGAAGCGTGACATGTTGCAAGCTTCATTACAAGGTCGAAGACCAGTTACATTCAACTGGCCATCTAGGCAAACCCTCCCTGTGCAAGTTGAGAATCAAGAGGAACATGTAGAGATATTGGCTAGCTCAGATGAAGATGACAGAGTCATGTACACTCGCCCTAGACGCACAAAGACAACAAGTTGCTTTCGAGTATCTGGGATCCTCGAGATTTGAGAAAAGGAATGCTCATAGCTGTCCCCGGTGATAATGATGAATCGGGAGGCCATTCGGCTAGCTAAAGTCTTTGGAGGTAACAAGAGAGGATGGAATTCCCACTCAATTAAAAGTGCACGGATGAGAACGATCACGCCAATGCTTTCGAGTGGGAGTTATACTTTTGGAGATGGTAAAAAACAGAGTGGGAAAGAGAGCTAAGTCCAAAGCAAAGCACTGCTGTCATAGATCTAATCAAGTAAAGGTTCTTGCATATGACTTTGTTCTGACTGCTGCTAATAAGTTACGTATGGTCACTCAAACTTTAATAAGGTCAGCATGTGGATTAGACAAACAAGCCAAAAAGGTGGCCAAAAAAGATGATGATGAAGACTCACTTGTAGACAGTGAGGAAGAAGATCGTTCGAGTACATCCGGTCTTTGAGAGTGAAGCCGAGGATGAAGGCTCGAGTGATCCGGGGAATAAATGAGTCGAGGATGAGATGCATCCCGATCTTGCTGCGCAAAATGTAAGTTTGTCCGATGACTCGAACATGTAAAGAACGAAGAAGTGTGTGTGATGATTGTCTGTCAAAATATCCTATATTTTTGACAATTTTGTTCATAATTTTGTACAATTTTCACAACCTTGAATATATCACTTCTTTGTCACTCTACTACCCTTGCTATTTTTTTTATTGCCCCTTTTTTGCTACACTTTATAAAAGTAACTATTTTTTGTTCTAGTTTAGGAGGATGAAAATTGCTATTTAAAATTTTTGCACGAAAGTTATGTTCAATCAACCCCTCAAAAATGGTACCTAAATTACTTAAATTGTCACACCTGTCACAAAAAAATCTTAAAAATGGACTTTTTAAGGGAATTTTAGGGAATCTTTCAAAGATTCCTTTTGAAGTGCGTTTCCAGCAAATAAGTGCGTTTCATTTTAAACTTTGTTCTGATCATATGCTGTTGCGGTTGCTACTGTGTGCTCATGATCTATGTACAGCAAATTGTGTTCCCAACCATTTGATATATTTCTGATCTGTTCATCCCTATCTTTTGTGACCATTGACATCTGTTTAGAAGGATCTGGCAATACCTCAGTGGCTGTCATTAATTCCTGCAATTGCTGAGCTATCTTTGGGGAAATGGCTGCATTCTTGGTAGGGGGTAAGGATGATTCAGAAGTTTCAGAGAGGTCAACATATAAGGAAAGGGGGTCAAGTGCAGTTTCAAATGGTAATGCAATGTTTTGGATGGGATGTGTGATGGATGTATATGTAGGTGTGTTTTGAAGTTGAGGGTGAAGGGAGGTTGGCTCAATGGGACTATTACAGATTTCATCTGCAATTTTATCAGCACCAGGATCATCTGGCATATCTGCAAGAATGGCAAAGGAATTTGATACTTTTAGTGTATCGAGTAGCTCCTCATGTTCTTCAGCAGGTTCAATTTGCAGGTTCTCATATTGGACTGCATGGCATCTCCCATCTGTCCCCACATATTGAAGAGTAATAATAACCCTTTCCAAATAATTCTTGTACCCCCCTTTGGTGCCTCTAGCTGCATAGATGAGAGAAGAATATTGACTACCCACCCAGCCACCTAATGATCTAGCCTCAAAATCTGGAAGCCTATATTCCTCTACGAGTATAATATCTGCATTCATAGATTGTATAGCTGACCAAACTCTAGCTCTCTTCAGAGCTCCCTTAATACCTCGAAGATTCCACGATATAATCTTCATATTGTACAATGTTTACAGTCTCCTCATTGCAGAGCCCCCCTTTCTAGAACAACAAACTATACCAGTAAACATCATGCTCTTCATTTTATAGCTTTATAGGTATTAATGTCTTGTGGTTGGGGACCGTTATGACTCCCCTCCCCGACATCTTTCTTGTCCCTTTGTTCGGCAAAGGACCCGCCCATATAAGTTATTTTTTCCATCATTCCTCTTGTTTATATTAATGATTGGAGATACTTCTCTGAACCCACAACACAAATCCCAAAGAGTGCCTCTCACGATATTTTTAGGTCTATCACCTAGGCCAAGAGTAATCAAATACCCATTTCTAGCAAATCTAGGTTTTTGAATTAGTAGTAATCCCTTGGTACGTCTCCAACTAGTGTGGGGATGACCTTGCCCTTCTAACATGCCCCCCCCAAAACACCCGCCACACACAACAACCTTTTATAGAGTATCTTTTTAAGTTTACCCCATAACCCGCCTTCCATTTTAGTACAACTGCACTTGATCATGCATAAGGGTGAAGAGTTGGTCGGCCAGTTTGCTAGGCTAGCCCCAACCCACTTCATTACATTTGTAATCCATCACATATATTATTTGCCCTTATTGCTAAGGAGTAGTAATTTTTTGGCATCCGTTGGACCTAATATGAACAAATTTTTCTTTAAGGACCAAACCAACCAGCCTTACATTTACGTTTACCCATATGTCTTATAATACTTTAGAGTTTCCATACCACTTATTCACCCATTTTAGCACTTTGGCCCCATTGTTTAGACTAAATTTTGTCCCACCCCATTCCCCCCTAATCAACACATATTGATGTGCTATTTCAGCAATATTTTTAACCCTTACTTCCACAATTATACCATCCCCATTATGGTACATCCACAATTGATGCTATTCTATTCTATTCTATTCATCATGGAGATATAAGGAGGTACAAAAGCTTGGAGCAAGTAGCTTATGGAGGGAATAAGATAGAGCCCATACAATTTCAAGGTTTTAGTGCACCAATGTTTCAATCCAGATCCGTTGCATACAAATGAAAATAGATTTATAGGCACATAAAGGACACCAAAATGTAACATCTATTATTGGAGACATCTTGTAGTTTCTCAACATTGCACAATTACATTATCGTTATCATTATCATTCAGTACATAACCTTAACAACCATTCTTTTGTTTGTCCTTTCTTCCTTTTTACAGCCATTATGTCCATATTGCATTTCTCACAAAGATATCTCTTAAGGTCCTATTCTTTCTTTAGCCAAGAGAGACAAGCCTGTTGCTGCTATATGAATCTTTCAAACTACCTACATGAAAGAATTTTAGCTCCTAAGCCTCTATTACATTCATTTTTCTCAACCACGGGATGTACTGCTGCATTCCCAAATACCATGTAGCTATAATGCCATAGATCAAAAGAATTCCTAGCTTTAAGTTTCCCAAGACAAAAATCCCAAAAAACAGATTTCCATTCCCACCCAAATTCCAACATAGCAATGGTGCCCTTAGGCCACCAATTGATTTCAACAAGCTGACTAACGTTGCACTATGTAATGCGTTGAAACAAGAACAATTTTAGTGGAAAAAGGCAAAATACTTACCTCTTAGTTGAGGTAAGACTTCCATATCATCTATCCGGATTATAACAGATTGCATTAGGGACATATCTCCCTCTATATGTATTGAAACTGGCAATCTTTCACTCTGGTTTTTTCCCTCTTCGAACATGTCAGAGATAGAATGCTCATGCAGCACCTTAGCAATAGCACCTGGACCAAATCTTCGGTTGCTTACGCTTCTTTTTCTTCCTATTGCATCTGAAAGGGGTTTATGATCAGGGATATCATCCTCTATGCATATCTCCAAGGCTGTCTCCTAATTGAGGCCTTTTGTCTCATCAAGGTGTTATCTGGTTACAATGTTTGCAATTGCAAGTTGCTGGTTGGTTATAGTACTAGCCATAGCATGAACATCAGTATAGACGCCAGGATAAATAGAGACCTTAAAAGTAGCTTTCCGAATTGGAACCTCTGCATGCAATAGCCCCTCATCACCTAGGGTATCTGCCCCATCATCTCGCATGTCTTGCTAGCCAAGTGTGGTCTTAGAATGGTCTCATGTTGCACTATAGCATGCATCTTTGATAATGATTTCCACAACCTTTGAGCCTACTCCATCCATCACGATGACCTGTAAAGGATGAGAAGGATGACGAACCAAAATCTTCATTGATGGATTCAAGTGGATACTAAATTAAGCATGGATGAGGACGATGGCTAACTACTAAAAATCAATTGCAATGCTAAATGAAGATAACAATTTCTATTACGAACTTATAATCTCATATTTTAAGTGTACTTCATGCCTATTTGTTCTAATAATTTGACCTTCTAACATTTTATAGTTGAATGTTTGAGTAATTTAGAACCCTTCAGACACACCAATTAAAAATAAATAAATATAACGAGCGTATGCATATGTATTTTATAGATTTGGAATTGATACGTGGATAGGCTAAAATTGCAAGAAAGGTTGTAAGCTTGGTAGTTCTAGTGTGCTAATAAAAATATAAAATATGTTTATATATACTTCTACAAAATGTATGCATACATATTGTGCGTATGCACAATGTTTTGGACAATATTGCGGCCAGTATCTTGGCGTAGGCAGAACTTGACATGCCAATGTCATGCATTAGACGTGTATTTCACACTTAGAAGCTATGCAGATCAATGCTCATGCTAGCATCACAGGCCTTGAGACCCAACTCTAAGAAATTGCATAACAGATACATGTGGATGTTGAATTGGCAGCACTCAAGTTTAGGCTAATCATGCCATGTGGATTGCCAACAAACTTCACCACACAATTATTGAACAGAATAAACAACTACAGGATTTGGAAACTCGGCTTACACAACAGTTGGACTTTCTACTTCTGCTATACTTGTGGCAAGAAATGAACTAATTGCTGTTTATTCTGGCAAAGACCATAGCCATGCTGAACAAGCTCCTCATGTTGAAGGTTTTCCTCCAAAAAACGTTTTGCCCACATTTCTCTCCACTAGAGACCCCAAATGTCTTTTAGTGATGAAGAGTGTTAGTTTTGTGGCCAAAGCTATAGGGCTATTCTGAAATATGGGAAAGGAACCTTGTAACAAGGGTATAGCAGGGTCTGCCCCTGCCACAAAGTCTCTAGCAATATGCAAGAAAAGACAAAGGGATACCTCAACATGAGGACGTCATGACCCCTTGGCGTGAGTCCTCCTTGGCAGGTCATTATGACCTTTAAAGCGTGATACACGTTTGTATAACCCTTCCACGTAAAATGTTGGGTGCGAAGTGAACCTTATCATGCCATATGACACGTTGGAATGTCTTGACTAGCTTTAGATGGCCTTAAGTTATGCCAAGAGTGAAGGCATAGTACTTAAAAATGTGCCACATGGCATGATGAAGAGTGACCACACATGGTGCGATGAGCTTGTTCATATAGGTACCTCATACATAATGAGTTTGAGAATATTAAAGCTGAAGCATGCTTGCTATGAGGGACCATTATGCAACATAGAGCCTTTTACATATGCAATGCATGATAATAGATTTCGATGTTATACCTATTTGAACCTTTGCGTGTTAATTGCATGTCCTAGCTGGAAAGCAAGCCTTTTAGTTTTGACTCAAGCATAGTTTGGGAATAGGTGTAAGGTATCATACAAAGTCAAATCTAAAGGTACATGTACCCATGTGTAAGCATATGACAATTTTCTACTCTGAATATGATGTAAAATATATTATTATTATAGACTATTAGACACCACAAGATTGTACTATAATTGCACAAGTTGTGACCACTAGATCGCATAAATTATACAAGTAATGTAAGCTATGTAGGTATGGGCAATAAATTACAAACAACAATTTTCAATTTTGATGCGATGATTTATTTTAATTTGCATCTTCTTAATTCACTATGAGAAGGCACAATCTGTGATTTATTGGCTCGTTTACACGCATATTTTCTTACCATTGTTTGGAGTCTGGGCTGAGTTCTGGGCAGCCCACAAGATGGCCCTCTACGAGGACCCCTGAAAGCGCCATGTAGGATTTTGCAAAAGAACTAAGAAATAAGGAACAGAAAAGAAAACAAGAGAGATATCAATGCCAAAACGAGAATCCCTTGATAAGAAAAAATGAAATACTACCAGGATCTTGCTGAAGTAAAGATTTGAAATAAGAGAAAAAATAACAAGCCTTGTCTAGCTTCGAAGTCTCAGCTTCTAATATATATAATACATTAGCCTTGAGCCCATAATGGCAAAAATTGCTAGTAGGTGAAGCAGCTGACCTAACTGTGATGATTGAGAGATGACAAATCAATTGCAACGATATGAGGAGGCCATCTATATATCAAGGATACTCTTTATTCTTTTCTTACATATGTAAGAAAATGCATATATAAGATACCAGAATATTTGTGCTGACTGAAAACTATAGTTCTTTGAAATGTCACTGTCGTGAAAATCTTACAATACTACTAAAAACATCATAAAACACGTAATTAAAGAAAAGAAAAAAAAAAAAAAAAAGTGAAATATTCTTTATATTCAAATGTATTTGAAGTAAATCAAGCAAATGATCATGTTAAACTAAGCAAGTACTTTAACTCAACAATATTTAGGAACTAAAAGTGAAAACTATTGCTTTGTTTGCGTTATTGTGATTGTACAAATGCACTAAGATGGTGTATGTATTAAAACTAGAGAGTATGCTTATGATTTTATTTACAAAGTTCATTCATTGGTAATACTATGGCATATCGACACGATATATTGTCTCGTTCCTTATTCAATTATAGGAAATTAAATGAAACAAATCTTTAAAATACGTATTGTTAAGCATCAAAATAATTAAATGTGTTTTTAACAAGAAATCTTAAATTTGAAACTCTTTTTCAAAGTGATCCATATAAATACAATAGATAGTATGGATGTGACTTCGTCTAAGAAGTTCATTCATTGGTATGCAAGATGCTATCTCAATCATTGTTCAATTGAAAAAGAAAAGAATGAAAAAAATCCTGAGTGTAAACATAAATTGTTGATCAACATTGACTATATGTGTATTTAGCAATCAATCAAATTTGAAGTTGATGCGTTTAGATAAAAAGATAGCTTATGGTTGGCTTTCATGTATTCTTTTAAACTTGAGCTATTGTATACTTTTATATCTTTTTAAAGTGATCAGTCTTAAAAAGATAGCTTATGGTTGGCTTTCATGTATTCTTTTAAACTTGAGCTACTTATAATCTTACGACCCACTCTAAGGTGTTAATTTTGTATATTTTATATATACTTTTATGCTTAACATGTCAGGCACATAAAATAGCTTATAATGTACAATTTATAGTTTATTTCATTATCTAACTACTAGTTATCAAATTATGAATTTTTGAATGGTAATTAAGTTTTATAATATTGTTAGAATTTAACTTGTTTATTTGACAAGTATCTTTGCTAAATGAGGATTTTAAGTTAACACTCAGAAATACTTGAAAATTTAAATATTAAAATTTCAAATATATTTTTAGAAGAATCTAAATAGATAAAAACAGTGAAAGAACAATGAATAGTATGGACAATTTTACAAGTACCTTATAAACATGAGATTTTTCTAAAGACTCTGGAATTGACTCTGGAATTTGGTTTATTCATTAATATGTCGAACACAAATATGTTTCTCTTTGGGTTTTATTTGAATCATTTCACATAGTTGGTGCGAAGACATATCTTGCCTACAAAGTGATGCCACTATAGCAACACTTTAATGCCAATATAAATACTTTAATGCCGCTATAGCCACAGTACATCGCATCAACTTATTCTGCCATCTGCTATAAGCTAGTGCAATTTTAGGTAGGTGCCCCATCACTTTATCTTTGTTTTGCTTCTTCACTCAAAAATATTAGTTTGAACATTTTGTGTCTTCCCAACTATGTTGTGTTCCTCGTGATCCTCATGAAAGACGAGGGTATTCCACCTCTTCCATATGGCCAAATGGAACTTAGATTTGAAATAATTTTTTCCACATTGAAATAGTAATTTACTCCCACTTTGTTCTGGTGATTAGACTTGCACCCCATTATTCTAGAATTCCCATTACTGCCTCTAGTGAGTCAAAGTCTTAGTGTAATTGATCGTTGAAAAAGATCAATTAAGCATTATTCACTCTTTCTTCTCTTCTGAAGTGAATTGCTTACAAATCTATGCTTATCTTTAGTTCCTTAGGCCCAAATTCATTATTGCTTATTATGTCATTCCGCATTCTTGGGTTGCTTATGTACATATGCTCTTCCTTGTTTGTCCGGTTAATGCATAAGGATATGTTGCTAATTTTTGGCAACAATTGCTATACTAGACTTTACAACTCTAAGGCCCTTTTTCCATGACATAGATATCTTAAATTTACCTCAATATGATTGGGCCAAATAAGTAAATGTGACACTATAAGTTTTCCACTAAAACGTTTAGGACATGTCTTAAATCAATTCCGTACAACTCCAAAGTCTTATTTTCTTCCGGGGGAAATCCCCTGCCACAAAATAAGACAACAGATCATAACCAATCAGCTGCCTCCTTTGCCGCAATCCAAGGCTGTCGTAAAAAAGAAAAAAGAGGAAGTGTAGAGCTGGCTTGAGAATTGTAATCGCATCCGATCGGAACTAGAACGGCAATAGACTGCATCAACAAACACAAATATGAGAAGTAGGTTGGATTCGACAGTTCTTCAAGCTTCAAGGCAGTTCTTCAAGCTTCAAAGCAGGTTGGATTTAGCAGGTCAAATTCAAAAGCAGGGTCGGATTCAGGCTTCAAAGCAGGTCGGATTCTGTGCAGGTCCATTTCTCAGATCATCCCTTTTAATGGTTTCTTTTAAACAGGTCATTTCAAGCAATTTTTTTTCCAGAAATTGGTCAGATTCTCTGGTCGATTTCAGATTATTCTCAGGTCGTTTTTCAGGCTCAGATTATTCTTAGGTCTCAGATTTCAAATCGTGCTCATCAAGCAAGTCGAAGCAGGTCTATTTAGGCTGACTGTTTTGTGAGTCAAAGCAGCTCTATTCAAGTCCATTCAAGTCGAAGCCATTGGTATGCAGGTTGTTCTCATCAGGGCGTCTATTCAAGCCAATAAATTCACCAGATTTTAGCTTTTAATTTGCCAAAAAACATCTCTGAATCTCACCTTCTTAAAAAACATTTGCAGTCACTTGGCAATCGTTCTCATCAGGGCATCTAATCAAGCCGACAAATTCACCTGATTTCGGATTTTAATTTGCTATTTGGCAACAGCACTTGCAGGCAGTTCTTGTTCCAGTCAGTCGACAACATTCTGTAAAAGTGAGAATTTCGATTTCTACATGTCTCTGGAAAAGGAGGATGAGCGGAATTGCAGGAATACCAGAAAAGGAGGATGAGCGGACTAAAGAACAGATGATAGAATTCTTTGAACACCATTTGGGAATCAGCCAAAGCGGAGTAGTTGAAGCATACAGGGTTGGAAAGCCAAACGGGAAGGACAGAAATATAATAGTGAAATTTGACAATAAAGAGCATAAGGTAGCAGTGCTGCAGAAAAGAGCGTCCCTTAGGAACGTAAAAGATCTGAGGGTGTGGATAAATGAAGACATGACACAGATACAATATGCACAGCACAAATTGGAGATCCAAAAACTGAAAGAAGCAAGACAAGCGGGAAAGAAGGCATTCTGGAAGAAGGGGAAAGTAGTTGTGCAGGATCAAGGAGACCAGGAATAGGAATTGCAGACCATCAGGATTTGTACGTGGAACATTAACGGATTGGAGTCTACAAAAATAGCCTCTGTTGGAGATGTTCTCAATCATTGGGATGTTATTTTCTTTGCTGAGACACATGAACATGAGGAATCCGGTTTACCAGACATTGAGGGATATATAGTGTTTCACTTTGAATGGCAAGAAGGGTTGGAGAAACAAAGGTTTTGGAATAAGAGAAGAATTCTCTGGAATGGTAAAGCTTAGAAGGGATAAATGTAAGCAGCAATTCATTGTTATTGAATTACCAAGTCATCAAAAACCCACTTTTGTGTTCGGATGCTATTTTCCACCTAGGGAGTCCCCTACTTACGACCTGCCAGACATGGATAGGGATGATCCCTTTCATCACATGGAGCAAGCAGCGCTTGATCTCGTGGAAGAGGGCAACATCATTTTTATGGGTGACTTCAATGGTAGAATTGCTGATAAACAAGCCTACATGACCAGTGCATTTGGAGAGCCTATCTGGATGGAGAGAATGGAAGAGGATGAAATTAAATTAGCAGAATGGGACCGGGTGACTGATGACACTTACAAGTATGTAACACCACAAGGCAGTCCTGTTAGTGCGGTGGGCTAAGCCTGTTAGTGCTTAATGGGATGCATTTGTTTAATGGGACACAAAAATGCACGTCACTTGGATTAGGTGGAAGGGGGGCTAGTGTGGTTGATGTAGTATTGGCACATGTGCAAGCACTACATGAGATTGAGGGATTTGTAGTGGGATTGAGCAGGGCAGAATCTGACTATGTTCCTCTAACCATTACGCTGAGGATAAAAGACAATGGGCAAAGCACGGAACGTAACAAGCCCCATCTAGGCATGCGCCTAAATTTTAGAAAAGCAAAAATGTATGAGAAGATGTGTGAGGAAGGAGTAGAAGAGATACAATGGCCAGAAAATGCTATTGAAATCAGCCATATGCTGACAGAATTCTTGCTTGATAAGGCAAAGGCATGTTTCATATCCGCTAGGAGGGCTAAGGGGCTGCCATGTCATGCTTGGTTTGATGAGGAGTGTAAGCGCCAAAGAGAGTTGTACAAAAAAGCAAAAGGGCCAGGTAAGCACGTGGCCAGGAAGGTGTATTTCAAGATGCTAAGATGCAAGAAGAGAGGTTTCCTGAAATTGAAACAAGCAGTAATGGTGCAAGAGCTGGTTAAGGATCCGAGAAAATTTTGGAACCGCTTGAGAGATTCAAAAGGGCAAATTCACAAACTAGACGCGCATGCTCTAATTGGTCACCTAGACAAACTCTACCATATAGAAGGGGTGGAAGACATAATGATGAGAGATCACGAGTCAATGCATATCACAGAAATAGATGTACTGAAAGGACTTCAGAAGCTCGCAACAGGAAAAGCATTAGATGCAACAGGCTTGGGGGCGGAAATGCTTAAATGGACTGGAAAAGATGTTCAGAAGATTCTAGCCAAAATGCTAAATGCTTCACTAAGGGATGGCTTTCCTGCTGAATGGCAAACAAACAGGGCAGTACCGATACATAAAGCTGGTTGCCAAAATGACCCAGGAAATTACCGCATCATAATGGTGAGTAACCTGTTTGCAAAGCTATTTGCTACAATTGTAGAACAAAGAATAAGTTCATGGGCAGAACGAACAGAGGTGAGGGCAAGGGGACAAGCAGGTTTTCGGCCTGGACGATTTACCATAGATCATTTGGTGACGCTTAGGGCAGCTATGGATGCAGTTAAAACAAGGTGCTGCGCACGGAGGGTTGCCCTGCATGGCCGGAGAGTGAAGTGGCTTAAGTTGTAGTTGTAGACAATAGAGTGTTTGAATCAAAATTGCTATTTTAAGACATTGACATTTTGTGAACGTGTTGGTATGCATTTGCATTACTAAGTTCTGCTTAGGTGTTGAGGTGTTGTTGGAGTAGGATGTAGTTGGACATATGGACTTTGGGATTTGAGCGCAAGGTATTGGTGTTTGGTGCTTGGTATGGAACTAGGATGGCAGAAGCATAAAGAGAAGTGTAATAAAGGAGAGAATGGATGTACATGTTTTGTGAAGTAGCTTAAATCGTAGTTGAAAGTTTGAAATTGGTACTTTTAGACAATAGAAAAGAAAAGAAAAGGCTCATTGGTATGAGCATGCAAATAAAGAAAGTTCGAAAGTGCTCTTTAGGCTGGCTGAAAACAGACTGATCAACAATGGAATAACATTAGTTATGGATGCCAATCTTTATTGAATATTTCTTCCAAGAGTACGAGAAACTTTTTGCTGAAAAGCCTTTGCCTAGTACCTATGCAAATGGACCTTCGCTAGTTCCTACCGCCCTTCAACCGTAAATCTCTTAAGAGGATAATAGTGCCCTTCTTAGGAACATTACGTTTGATGAGGTTCATAGAACTCTAGAATCCATGCCGCATGAGAAAACACCAAGCCTCGACGGTTTCCCACGGAATTCCTCCTTTTTGGCACAAGCTCAAGGAATATATGTTGCTAGCAATCAAGGGTGTTTGGGTGTTCTACAGGTGTGGAGAGGCCTTAATCCATATTAGAATGGAGGCCCATAGTCTGGCTGCGGGGAACAATATACAAAATACTAGCTAAGCGGTTGGCATTCAAATTAATAAACTGGTGTGCAAAGTGAGAACCAAAGTAGAATTGAAATACATGATGACCAAAAAATAGTGTCATCTTCTCCATGGCTAATAAATATTCTTAAATACCACCGCGGACTCTTTTGCTAAAGAAATTACTTATTCAACGTTTCAACCAGTGCCTGCCATCGTGGACGCTCTTCCTCAAATATATAGGTCAAGGGTGCCACAAGCACACCACTTCCACACATCTGGAAAGGTTTTAGAAATAAGGATTTCAGAGATAAAGGAACTGATTATTATAATTCACAAACAACCAACATATGGCTTACCCCTCTTGGTTTCTTCACAGAACTGTATAAATCTTTCTTATTTACACAAATTAATATTGTAGAATAATTGACTTTAAGACTATCCTCTTGACTATACACTGGACTCACAGTCAGACCCTGCATGATGTAACTTCAAGGTTGTTAAAACATCTTTGACCCTCCATGATTGTGCCCCTTTATAGCCGATAGCTTTTACGAAAATGCAAAACTTTGTGGCAAAACGTATATGCAATCAACCACATACAGGACAACTCATTTCAAAAACACTAAATTTTGTACCAAAACGTATTATATGCAATAAGGCCTTTCTCTAATGTAAGAGACGTGAAATAAAAAGGACTATTTTTGAACTATTAAAAGAAACAAAAATGTTCTTGAGTTGACATGTTGAGAACACGTTTACCATTTGAAAAACCAAGCTTTACTTCAAAAGCTTTGTGCCTAATCGTGGAATTGTCTCATTTTCTATACTGTAAATGTGTTATGGTTATCGAATATGGAAATGCCTAAAAAGGGATGGGTGTACTTTCATTTGATTGATGCATGCCATTAGTGTAGTTTCCTCAACCTCTAATTCTACATCCTTGGTTTTATATTTTGCACAAAGAAGATTATCTAAGTGAGAAATTTAGACTTAAGAGGCTACATCATTTTATTTATATTTTGCACATAGCATTTATCTAAGTGAGAAATCTAATTTGGAGTTGTTTCTAGTTCATTGTTCTACAAAATTTTTTGAATGCTTTTGACAGGAATGATCAAACCCTTAGACATGGTTTGGGCATGAGCTTAGAAAAGTTGTTATTATGCAAATGTGTGTAGCTTGACCACCACTACGTAGAGCTTGATCACACTTGCTTTTGATAAAATTTACTTCAGCATGTAAATATAAAGGGGGCTTTTGAGATATTTACTAGAATGCAGCTCAGAGACAATTTCGCCAGAGACAATTTCGCCAACTTCGCTGCTAGAAAATTAAGGGTACCTAAAAAACATTGAGTCTCTTACAGGAAGTGCTACAACATTGTACTTCTGCTTTGGAACACTATGTTAGCAGCTAAAATTCAACTTGGGGCATCTTGCAAGGAAAAAATTCTTCCGATTTACTTCCTTCTAAATCACGACTGATAGAAGGCAAACAAAGTTATTCAAGCAACAATTCAAACTTACAAATCCATGAAACTTATGTTTAATAAGAAAAATCACCCTCCAAATCATGAAAGATCTATGTACTTCACAGTGAGGATCTGATCTCCCTAATAAAGTAGAACTGCCAATATTATAGAGTAGAATAACTTAGAAAAGATAAGCTAGAATAATCTACTTAACACAATCGTAAGTAGAATTTGATCTCTAATAAAGTAGAACTGCCAATCTTATAGAGTAAAATAACCTATCAAAGATAAACTAGAATAACCTAGCTAACATTGTAAGTAGTTACATTTAACAACGGATAAACAACAATATGCACTCACTGTCAAATTTAGAGTCGAGAGAAGAAAATAGATGGAAAATAGAGCTGCTAGTACTCCTGTGACTGATTTTTGCGTGTCTCCACAAGCAATTTTCAAACTTTAATCATGTCATTTCAGCTGGATAAACCCTTCATATTCGGGCGCATTTCCAACCTCCAGTCTGTCTGATCTACGCCTCTGTGATGTCTGCAGAGACAAACAAGCTTCAAATGAAGTAATTACATGACCAACACCAGAAATCACGACAAAAAACACTACAGTTTTACAGTTTCAGCCCACATAATTTGTATTCATTTGTATCATGAGCAAATCATCAACATTCGCACTGGATAACTCATATAACAGAGATATATATCCGAATATACATAAGCCGGACAAGAGAGCAATTCGGTTGTAATCTACCGAGGATCCGCTTTCAAGAGAGCGGGCAGGGTTTCACCGAGGAGTTTTTGTGGTGACGGCTAAATGATGCCATACGCCGAGCTCTTCTAGTAAGTTGTGGGTAAAAGCATTTGTGGTGTATCAAAACGCGGCATTTTGACGCCACATTTGGCACCACCTTTGTGGTAGAATCGGGTGGTAAAGCGGAGATTGCGGAGTGCTTGAATTAATGAGCGTTGGTTATTTTGAATTTTATGCCACGCGTCATTGTCCACCTTTTGAATTAAGAAAGAATCACCTCTTCCTCTGTTTTTTTTGCCGCTTCTTGCCGATTGAACCCTAATGGAGTCGGAATTGAACGCCATCGGTTACACGATGAAATCTCTCCTCAAACAAGAGATTGTGCCCCACGAAGATCTAAAGAAGCTTTGGGGTGACAAAGTTCCAAATAAATCGCTACGTGTATTTTCCCCAAATGTTTTGTTCAAACCGAAAAATTAAGGCATATGTTTTCTTGTACAGGTTGAAGAAATCGAGCAATGAACAATACAAAGAGTTCATGCAAATTTACAAAAGAATTACGGTGGAAGCCACATACATGGGGTGGAATGGCTCCCGAACCCGGGCGCTGGCTTATTATCTCATGATATAAAGGGGAGGTCTGTTAATTGGAAGAGCTTCGGATTATTATAAAACTCCCATGAGAAAGCCGAGGCCGGTTCTTCTAGACCCAAGAGAAAGCATAGGCAAATCCAACCCGACGAGGAGGAAAATAGTAAAAGTGACAGGGATGATGAAGATGATAGGGAAATAACCAAATCAGGTTCCTCTAGACCACACATTCAATCTGAACTCACAATCAAAAGAAAAGCAGCGAGCAATGTTCCGAGACCAAAACATGCCATTGGTGTATGTTCAATTATTAGTTGTCTTACAACGAAAAAAATCTCAAGCTTGATCTAGATTGTTTCTATCAACACGTAAAAGGTAACATCAAATCCACTTCAAGAATCAGGTATGTCTACTACCATTTTGCATCATGTTACCGTGTATTGTCATGTTGTGTCTCTATGATGCTAATGGATGCTTAACGATAGATGAGGTATGTGTGGTGGTGGTGAGTTGTTGGCATCCACCATGTCCCACACCACACCCCACGATCTCCCACCACTACACTCTACCATCTCCCACACCCGCCACACTCCCACACCACACACCACCACCACACTCCACCACCACCACCACCACCATCACCACCACCACCACCACCACCACCTCCACCATCCATTCCACCACCACCACCACACTCCACCACCACCACCACACTCCACCACCACCACACACACACCACCACTCCACCATGTCCCACACCACCACCACCACCACCACACTCCACCACCACCACACACCCCACCACCACCACCACCACACCTCACCACCACCACACACACCATCACCACCACCACCCCCACACTCCACCACCACCACACCACACCACACACCCCCACCACACCCATCACCCCACCTCCACCACACCCCACCACACACCACCACCACCACCACCACCACACACCCCCACCACCACCACACACCACCACCACCACCACCACCACCACCACACCACCACCACCACCACCACCACCACCACCACACCACCACCACCACCACCACCACCACCACCACCACCAGACACCACCACCACCACCACAAAAAGTGTTGTGTGGTGTCTTAATCAACAATGTTGTGTGGTGTGTGGTATGTGGTGGTGTGTAGAGACTACCTTGTGTTGTGTGGTGTGTGATTGTGGTTTTCCATCAGTACGTGGCTTACTATGTTAGGAGGCTGACATATACGTAGTGTTTTGTTTTGCGTGACTATGGCGACTTTTGTGAAGGAATGGTTGGTCGCAACATCAGCTAGGTTTGATAGATGCAAGCAACGATTGCAAGCAAACGAGGATAGGAAAAATGATATCAAAAGAAAGATTGAGTTGATGGAGCATAAAGAATCAGAAATTAGAGCTGATTTGCACAGATGGCAATCAATCATGACAAAGAACCGAAAGCAGCAGAGGGTGTTCGGGTTGTAAGCGAACTAAAGGATGAAGAGCTAAATGGTACAGTGTTGCCTGGGCTGAAACGATTAAATAAGGAATTAACAGAAACTGAAATTGAGCTAAAGGCATGTGAAGACTTACTGCTGGAGCTGCTACCTCGAATGCAAAGATTTGAGATTTTTTCTGAGCGTAGTAGTATGACACTCCTTTAGATCCCGCGACTTCCAATGCTTCCCGAGGCGTAAGAAGAGGGTGATGAAGGTTGTCCATTTTGTGGACGTTATGTCCGAAATGGGAGGGTAAAATGTTGCCGATTGTGATAGCGTAATGCCGTCACCAATTATCACATTCCATGTCTATCACACCATTTGAGGTAAATATTATCATCTCTAACCCTCGTCTAAAGACTCTATTGATTTTGAATTTGTTTTGCAGACACTCTAGAACCGGGCCGCAGCCCCACCAGGGCCACATTATGATCGAGACATGGCTTTTGGCTTTTGGTGTTCGAGTGGTACCACAAGAACCAATAGACACAAGTAAGTCCAAAGAGGGGTGAAAGCAAGGTTTGGGAAGTCTCATGCTTGTACTCGTGTCTCTTTCATCCCGGCTTAGTCTCACACTCACCCCCTTTTGGTCCCATTGTTGAAAACATCAGTTTTGGTAGGTCTACATGTCCTGTTTTCAAAGAATCCTACATGTGGATTTGTGGAGGTATGGTTTTGTTCGATAATGGTGTTTTTTTTTCAGTGGACTAAAACATCCACTGTTGTTTTGTAGTTTCTTCTATTGTGACATGTCATTTTATAATACAATCCACTGTAGGAAAGAATACTTGAATTTCTACATGTCTAATAATTCTATTGTCACATGTCTTTATAGATGTAGGAAAGAATATTTGATTCTCTCTACATGTCCTATATACATTCACATGTCTTTATAGAAGTAGGAAAGAATACTTGATTCTTTACATGTCCTATGCTTCCATGTCACATGTCTTTATAGTAGTAGGACATAGTACTTTATTTGCTAAGGCATTGTAGGAAAGAATACATGAATTACGACACGTATAATACTTCTATTGTCACATGTCTTTATAGAAGTAGGAAAGAATACTTGATTCTCTACATGTCCTATCCTCCCATATCACGGGTCTTTATAGTGGTAGGACAGAGTACTTGATTTGCTACATGTGATGCACGTGCACGATCACATGTCCTTATACTAGTATTCCATGTAAGACAAGTTACTTCAACTACTTCAATTACTTAACACCTATTTTTGCATAACAAAACCATCAAGAATTTGATTTGTATTCCTTGAGGGGGTGCATGACCGCTGCAATAAATCCCTAAGCATTAATGTCATAGGACCACGCAAAATCCTAACAATATCCTAACATTTTGGATATTATTAGAGAAACACCATTAAACCACGCTCCAACATGCCAAGTTGGCTCCAACATGCCAATGTGGGTCAGGCATGGCACCTACTAGGCACTCCGAGTGGGGATATGGCACTTGAGCAAGCCCACGTTTTGCCTGGGCCAAACATGAAAAGATGTCCATCTTTGGTGTTTTCATCGGGTGATGTTGGCCAATTTTGGGTGATATGGCTAGATGATGGTGATGTGTACATGATGACTAGGCCTTCATGCAAGAAATATGATACCCTTCGAATTTTTGGTAGAGGAGTTCAAAGGGATAAAATAGAGGATCTTGAAGAATTTAAAGTGCTGACCCCCTTCCCCAAATCGAACCGTGCAAGGACTTTATGCAGCTTCCTCAACGTGACAAAGAGTCCAGATCCGGGAGACGGACCAAAGAAAGGTTACCAAAGCTGACCTTCAATTTTTCGGCCGGGCCTCTACACGGAGAGAAAACCCCTGAGCCCAGTTTCCCTATCCGACCGTTGAATTCTCCATTCAAGTAACGTGCTTCGAAAGGTGTTCAAAAAATTCAAGATCTGTTTGGGAGAACATATCAAACCGCAAAGTGTTTTGGCAAATGCGCCAAACCATAGACCTTTTAAGCCACTAATGCTTTGTAAAGGGCAATTTTACAAAGGTCGGAATGGAGATTTGACTTCGCCATGTCGTCCAAAAACAATGAAATTACCCTAGGGACCAAGTTACATGGTCATTTTTTGCAGCAAAAGAAACACGAACCCCTACATGCATTTGAGTATACGCACCCTCCTCTAAGGCCAATTCACTATGAACGTGTTGGACATGGGCTACTTTAAAAAGAAGGCGCTTCGGAGGAGCAGTTGGTGGCTACCAAGAAAACGCCCACATAAACTTGGTCCCATTTAATAAAATGGGGTAATGTCGATGTTTCAAGTCCGTTAATTTGAATAGAAAAACAGAGTCGCATCACAGTTCGGGTGGGAGCTTTGTTGCCCGTCCGTGGCTGGGGACCTTCGCCTTGGAGAGGACCTTTTGGTCGAACTACTAAGGAAGGTTTTAGGGCTCGTCTCCGGGATAGGTGGCTTTAACGCCTCCCACTACCTCATGACATTGTGCAAGATCCTGGTCCAACTGGGACTGGGGTATGGTAAAGAAAATGTAAACCATGCCTTGCCGGGTTATTGTAGGGTTTACGTTATGGAGGTCGGGCTTTGGTCCGTTGCACTTGGGACATGGTCAGACATTTGCTTTTGAAAACACGAGGCATAAATTTTTTGCAAGAATGGGGTTTGGATTTATTCTCCTCCTAGTTTTGCAATTAAAAGTGTAGAGCCTTATGCAAGAGCAAAATTGTTTGGGGTCACTCGGGTTGGCCAATAGATTTAAAACTCTGTTATTTCAGTTCTCATGGCTCTCCATGCATGTTTAGAAATGGTTCACCTAGTTATCAAAGAAGTAATTGACGTTTTGGCCTCCAAAATGTAAACCCTGCATTGCATTGCTAGGTTATTGTAGGGTTTACGTTATGGAGGTCGAGTTTTATCGATTGCACTTGAGACATGGTCGAGAAGCTGCACCCTGAAAACAAGAAGCAATAGAAAACCGGACGAAATGGGGTTTGGATTTATCCTCCTCTGTCGCAATTAGAAGTCAAGAACACATTTTGTAGTAGCAATTTCTTTTGGAATAATTCGGGATCGCCAATAGATCCAAACTATGTTATTTCAGTGTTGCCATGGCTCATGCATGTTAAAAAGGTACACCAGTTTTGGTGCAATTGACTGACGTTTTGGCCTCCATAACGTAAACCCTACAATAACCTCGGCAAGGCACATGGTTTACGTTTTGGAGGCCATACCCAGCCGATTTGGAGGATCTTGCACAATGTCATGAGGTAGTAGGAGGGCTTTGATGCCGAAGGCAGAGCTCTAAAACCTTCGACATGGATTCGACTCAAAGGTCCTCTACGGAAGGTCCCCGCCACCGGGCGGGCAATCTCTCCCCTTTTAACCGTGATTCGACTCTCCGCCAACGGATTAAAAATATTGACATTACCCAGGAGACCAAGTTTGGGGTGGGCGAGTAGGCCACCGCTCAATGAAAGCGCCTAAAGTAGCTCATGTCCAACACACGTCAGAGTGAATTGGCCTTGGCGGAGGGTTAGGTGAATATCGCCATGTAGAGGGTCGTCTTTCTTTGCTGCAAAATGACCGTGTAACTTGGTCCCTAGGGTAATTTTTTTGTTTGGACGATATGGCGAAATCAAATCTCCATTCCGAGCCTTTGTACTGCTTTCGAACGATTAAAGCACGCGGGGCTTTCTTTACATGGTCGATCGCAAAACACTTTGCGGTTTGATATGTTCTCCCGACAGATCTTGAATTTTTTTTTGAACCTCGCTTTTTGTTACTTAAAGAGTGGATTCAATGGCCGGATGAGGAAACAGGGCTCGCTAAGGGAAGCATTGGCATTTGCCCTCACGAGGAGGAGAACTTGTAGAAAGCCCGCCTCGGTAACCTTTTGTGATGTCCGTCTCCGGGGGCCTCTAACATGCCATGTGAGCTCCAACATGCCACATAGGCTCCAACATGCCACGACGCTCCAACATGCCACGAGGCTCCAACATGCCACATGGGCTCCAACATGCCTCGTGAGCTCTAGCATGCCACCTAGGCTCCAACGTGCCACCTAGGTTCCAACATGCCACCTAGGCTCCAACATGCCAAGGTGGCTCCACAGGCTCAAGCGTGCCAAGGTGGCTCAAATATGCCACCATCAGCTCCAACATGTGAGGCTCCAACATGCCACCTACACTCCAATATGCCACGTGGGCTCCAACGTGCCACCCAGGCTCAAGCATGCCAAGGTGGCTCAAATATGCCACCTACTTCAACATGCCACGAGGCTCCAACATGCCAACTAGGCTCCAACATGCCACGGTGGCCCCACATGCCACCTAGGCTCCAACATGCCCACGCTCCAACATGCCACGTGGGCTCCAACATGCCACCTAGCATGCCACCTAGGCTCCAACATGCCACCTAGGCTCCAACATGCCCAGGCTCCAATGCCACGTGAGCTCCCACATGCCACCTAGGCTCCAACATGCCACCCACGGCTCCAACATGCCACATGGGCTCCAACATGCGACCCAGCATGCCACCGGGCTCCAACATGCCACGTGAGCTCTAACATGCCACCTAGGCTCCAACATGTCAAGGTGGCTCCAACATGCCACCTAGGCTCCAACATGCCAAGGTGGCTCCAACATGCCACCTAGGCTCCAACATGCCACCACGCCTCCAAGCATGCCACGTGGGCTCCAACATGCCACCCAGCATGCCACCCAGGCTCCAACATGCCCACCGGCTACCCACGTGAGCTCCCAACATGCCACCTAGGCTCCAACATGCCAAGTTGGCTCCAACATGCCACCTAGGCTCCAACATGCCACCCAGCATGCCACCTAGGCTCCAACATGCCACCTGGCTCCATGCCACGGAGCTCCCACATGCCACCTAGGCTCCAACATGCCACCTACGCTCCAACATGCCACATGGGCTCCAACATGCGACCTAGCATGCCACATTTTGGCCCAACATGCCACGTGAGCTCTAACATGCCACCTAGGCTCCAACATGTCAAGGTGGCTCCAACATGCCACCTAGGCTCCAACATGCCAAGGAAGCTCCAACATGCCACCTGGGGCTCCAACATGCCACCTACGCCCTCCAGCATGCCACGTGGGCTCCAACATGCCACCTAGCATGCCACCTAGGCTTCAACATGCCACCTGGGCTCCAACATGCCACGTGAGCTCCAACATGCCACATAGGCTCCAACATGCCAAGTTGGCTTCTAATTGGCCAAGTGGCATGCTTGAGCCACTTTGGCATGTTGGAGCCTAGGTGGCATGTTGGAGCCACCTTGGCATGTTGGAGCGTAGGTGGTATGTTTGAGCCACCTTGGCATGTTGGAGCCTAGGTGGTGTGTTTGAGTCACCTTGGCACGTTGGAGCCCACATGGCATGGTTGAGCCACCTTGGCATGTTGGATTGAGCCTCCTTGGCATGTTGGAGCCTAAGTGGCATGTTGGAGCCCACGTGGCATGGTTGAGCCACCTTGGCATGTTGGAGCCCAGCTGGCTTATTGGAGCCTAGGTGGCATGTTTGAGCCACCTTGGCACGTTGGATCCTAAATGGCATGTTTGAGCCATATTGGCATGTTGGATGCCACGTGGCATGGTTGAGCCACCTTGGCGTGTTAGAGCCAAGGTGGCATATTTGAGCCTAGGTGGCATGTTTGGGCCACCTTGGCATGTTGGAGCCTACGTGCCATGTCACCCAAATTTGCCAACGTCACCTTACCTAAAACCAAAGATGTACATCGTTTCATTAGTGGCCTAGTCAAAACTTGACCTTACTTAGCATGCCATGTCACCAATTGAGGGTCACATCATCTTTTCCATGCTCTTTGCTTGTATTGCAAGTGTAACGACATCAAGATCCCATTATACCTCTAGCATTTATTTCCTATGGGTTTGTAGGCCTGACTTTATAAACAATGTTTCAAGGGTTATCCGGAGAATCGTTTTAGAAGTACAAAGGACCAAGGATTGATCATATCATGGCCCACAAGTTTACCTTGTATTATATATGGCGCCCGTATTATTGGACATGCATATAACCTTCTCATATTCATTTCCTTTCCTCCTAGTTTGTTTGCTACATATTCTAAACGAGATGCACCCTGGACTACCACAATCGTCGGATCCGGTCAATCCTCACGCCCGGGATCGTATGTTGAAGCCTCTGGACACCTCTCGTTTCGATTATGGTCATTTATGATTGGAGAGGCCTATGATTTTAAGATGTCAAATACGAGTTTGCCTAAGGTTTTGATGGTATATCGAGCCTCTATACAGTTTCGCTTAAGGTTTTAGAATATGAAATATGGGGATTCGAACCTCTACCAAAACAACTCAATGTCCTAATAAGACTACTTTAACCAATCTAACCAGTGAGCTAATGTGACTATTTTTTATCTTAGATCCATGTTTTTTTTTTATAATAACCCATTGTATTATTTTAGGGATATGGTCTATGGTTTCAAGAATTATATCTATATCAAATCCCCCTGGAACCCCCTGTTATTTTGCTACATATTTCTAAACGAGATGCACCCTGGACTACCACAATCGTCGGATCTGTCAATCCTACGGCCCAGACTGTATGTTGAAGCCTCTGGACACCTCTCATTTCGATTATGGTCATTTATGATTGGAGAGGCCTATGATTTTAAGATGTCAAATACAGTTTGCCTAAGGTTTTGATGGTATATCGAGCCTCTATACGGTTTCGCTTAAGGTTTTAGAATATGAAATACGGGGATTCGAACCTCTACCAAAACAACTCAATGTCCTAATAAGACTACTTTAACCAATCTAACCAGTGAGCTAATGTGACTATTTTTTATCTTAGATCCATGTTTTTTTTTTATAATAACCCATTGTATTATTTTAGGGATATGGTCTATGGTTTCAAAAATTATATCTATATCAAATCCCCCTGGAACCCCCTGTTATTTTGCTACATATTTCGAAGTGTCACAGAGTTAGAAGCTCTCAATTTGGACTCACGAGATTCAACAACTCAAGAAATTTAACAACTCCCTTCACGAGTCGTCCATGTGAATCAAAACAGGGGAAATGGAATTTCGTTCCATTACATGACTTAAGAAACTCGAAGTCCTAAGGGATAGGGCAATTGGGGGATTCTTAACTCCTTGTGGATGGAATTCAACTATTGAAAATGGGTGAAAATAATCGTACCCTAGTTTTGATGATTCTTAGCGGAATCACCAATTAAGAAATTCTGTCCGATGGAATCATTTGCCCAAACTATGCAGTAACACAGTAATTACGCATTTTGGGAAATTTCTTACCCTCCGAATGAATCCATAGGCACTTTCGAGCAGGTTTTTGGTTTGCATGGATGACCTCCTCTAATCCATCTTATTCGACCCTCATACAAGTCATCCGAACCAACCGGAGCTCAATCGAGCCAAGATATTCATGCTCAAAGATTTGAGCAAAAAACGGCACGAAAAGGAATACCATGCGATGTAATCACCAAAACCGGGGGCATTATTTTCATCCCTTGAGAGTGTAAGCATGGGAATGCCCATGGCGACATGGCCATTAGATGAGAGCAACATTTGAATTGCAAGTACATTATAGCTAAATGGAGAGTTGGAGTTAGAATGTCTAGGAAAAAATAAAATAAAAATACTAATAGGGGGCTATATTTTCCTTAGGATGAAAAACAACTTATTTTTATACATGCATAGTAATTTGTCATTTATTCAACGGTAAAGATGAGCGGCAAGGATCTTGATCCACATCCTATGATTTTATTGGCTCACGATAATTAATGGTTGAGATTAAAGGCAACCGAGATCGACGTCCACGAGATCTTGATCCCTCTCCTTTAATCTTATTGGCTTTAGTAAAGGCACATTTAACCCTTGTAATTTTCCGCCTAAGTTTTGTGCTTTTTGTGCCCCTTTTACCTAGTTTTTGCCTCTGCGACTACAATTTTGAAGAAACACGATCGTCGGCGATGGCTATGGCGATGGCGCTTCATTTGGACCATACGCTATGGCTTCGCATGGCTATGGCGATGGCGCTTCGGTAATCGTAGTGGGCGCTGGACTTTTTCTCCGATTATGGTAGTAGCATCCGGTAGCTCTTCCTCCGATTCTACCTTTCTTGTTGCTTTTGATTTTTTGTTTCAAATCAATCACAAGATCTTGCTATTTATTTGAAGCGCGGGGATTGTGATAGTCGTTGTGGCGCTGAGCGGTAGCCCTAAAAAGAGCCAAGACAGATCGGATCCCGGCTTGCAAGATCTTTCTATGACCAGGTTTGGCGAAAAACTCATCTAACAACAATCGATACAAAAAATAATTGTTCTAACTGGCATGGCGAATTTTTCTTAGCGGATGGTGATTTGTTCTATTGTGACGAATGGCGGTGGCTTCAAATATGGCATGTGGCTTTAGTTATCAAACATATAAATTTTCGGATACGCATATGGGCGAAAATCTGCATACATTCGTGCTATGGCAATAAAACCCTCTCCGGATGTGCGGTTGGGATAATATTTTGAAACTAGGTTTCAAGGCAATGATAGAAGCTTCGATGAAGCAAACACATTTCGAGATAAGATTCCGGATAAGGTAGTAGTGACGAAAATATGATGATGGTATGTGCCCAATCAATCATGTTGTTGTAGCAGATGGATCTCTATTATAGCAGATGGATCTCTATTATGAAGCTTGTTAAATCTGGAAAAAGAAAGCAAGGGTTTCCTTGTGGCAAAATTATATAGGTAAAGGGTCTTCAAGAGCCCAAACAAGCTGTTCTGCCATTCTAGCCTTCATGATTTCTGTAGTTTTAGTGGCCTATTCTTGCAACCTGCAATAACCAATGTTTAATAAACTGCGCTTTTGCAATAACCAATGTTTAATAAATGGAGCCGCACATTTATTTCTTCTTAAACAATGTATGCCACGTGTTAATATATCATTAGCTAGGATAGCTAGGATAGGGGATATATTAGAAATGTGTTTTTTCTATGCGTTGTAATGGTGCATTTTTAATTTTGAAAGTATGCCACGTGTTAATATTCTATTTGCTAAAATGCATATTAGCTTTTAAATCATAATATATTAACTTTTAAATTGTGGTCTATAATAATTTTTTTTTAATGTGTGCCACGTGTCAACATTTGATTTGTTAGAAGATATATTATAAACAATACTTTATTTTTCCTACGTGTAGTAATAATGCTTTATTATTTAAAAAGTATGCCATGTGTCCATATTTGATTAGCTAGAATAATGTTTTATTATTTAAAAAGTATGCCACGTGTCAATATCTCATTAGTTAAATAACCACATTAGAAATTTACGGTTTTTCTACATGTTATAATATTACTTTTTACATGTCCTTATTTTAGGAAAACAATAGCTAAATTTCAATAACATATGTAGTGTTTCATAAATTAAAAAAAAGGCCATGCGTGAGTTTTTTAATTTTGCAAAAACAACACTTGAAACGACGATTGTGGTTATTGAGAAAAGAACACTTGAAAACATCATATTTCTATTTCCTACGTGTTCTTTTTTTTTGTAGTCCTTTATTTCTAGTGTTCTAATTTAATTTTTTCAGGTGTAGTAAAATTAAAACCTATGCGTGCGATTTTAAAGATAAACAATGCATGGTTCCACAAAAAACAACATCGAAGGAAAAAAGTACACGTTGACAAAAATTCACAAAAACTATGTTAATTTTTTCTGGCGTGGATTTTTTTAAAAAAAACCACGGTGGAAATTTTTACGCCAAAAACCACTTTGTCTCTTTGTAAAACTGGGATAAGCGGGCCACGTGGACTTTTGGGACCATTTTGGTGTTGTTTTGGCATAAAACAACACTTCCGTACAAGTAAAAACAAGCTGTGGTCCAAAAATTGGGGTCGAGTGTGTCTCTTCCATCTGGCCGGCTTAGTCTCTTTTGCTTGTCTCTTTTTGCAAACAATATAGATTATTTGCAAACA
Source organism: Isoetes taiwanensis (assembly GCA_021234155.1). Taxonomy (NCBI): domain Eukaryota; kingdom Viridiplantae; phylum Streptophyta; class Lycopodiopsida; order Isoetales; family Isoetaceae; genus Isoetes; species Isoetes taiwanensis. Next base: position 17,125,843 of record JAJEKV010000016.1, on the reverse strand, counting down.
AGTGCCTTAACTAATGTTTCTCGATGTTGTCACAGGTCTCACCGACTTAGTGTTTGCGGAATTGCGAAATTTGAGACCAAGGATATCCAACAGTTATCCACGCCTCGATCGGTTATGAGGCGCAAGATACCTCCGGTTGTACCTAGAATTCACCCCATTTGATACTCGAAGTCAATCCCGGTGGCGGCGGCATGGAGACTTTAAAACGAAATTTGGATAGTCAAGCCCGAATGCGGTCGTATCAAGTAAATACAGATGCCACATACATGATTTATTTTTTGTATTTATTTGTGGTCTTCCTCATTTTCAATTATGTTGTTGAGAGATAAATGCTACTGCAATTTGGAAGCCCATTGAAGAGATTCCTAGTGCATCGATTTGGGGAAAATTAATTCCCTTGAGATTCATTACATGCGGGGTCCTTCACCGAAAAAAAAGTTTTGGTCTTTGAATATGAGCCAAATGCGGATGCGGTGATGAAGTTGACAAAGAAAACCCGGATCTGGACAAGATGCGGTGCTCCAGCGAGTCCAATACAACCTCAACCAACAAAAACCAAGAGGTTAACGAAATTCTCCTTGTTACGGATTTTAATGGGGTTTTAGGCAAGTTTTATGACTTGAAAAGAGGATCCCTGCATCGGTAGAGCGAGAAGTGACCATCGAAATTGAACCATCAAAAGTTCGCAGTTTCGGGCCTGGATTTCAGGAGTTCTTAGAATGGTGTTTTTCAAAATTTGAGATTGCATTGTGGTCCGGCATGGCTAAGAGTAATGTTGACTTGTTGGCGAGAAAGTTCTTTGCGAGGAATATAAGGGCCGATTTCTTTTTATTTGGAATCGGGATGATATTTGCACCAACACAAAATTAAAAGTGGTTAATAAGCCAATTTTCCTTAAGGATCTGTCCAAAGTGTACCAGAAATTTTGGAGATACGGTGACAAACACATTGTTGATAGATGACAAGAGATATAAGGGTTACGCCAACCCCGGTAGAACACAATGATATGTCCAAATAGTTTTGCTCCCGGCAGGGTTGGATTCCAATTTCCTTTTGGAGCAACTCAAACCATGGTGGAGGGACGCCCCGGCTTGAGAAAGTGTGCCGACTTATGTGAAGGAACATCAAATGTGGAACATGTGGGATTACGAAGAGTCGTAAGCTGCATGAAAATGCTCGACAAGTATTTTCATAAATGAATCTTGTAAAACTCTTTGAAAGTCAATATAAGTAAAAGAATTTCTATGATATGTGTTGTACCTTTTCAATTTAAAATATTTGAATGGATTGTGAGCAAATGTTCTCGTGTGTGTTTAGAACTAGAGATGATAGAGCTTCGGGAGTCCCGACTATCTAAAGCCAAATACACATGGAAGTGGTGTGAGTGGGCTGAAAGCGCCGTGATTAACTCCACCAGACATCAAAATTTTGGAAGGCGACGTCGCGGTGGTTCAATGATCAATTGATCCTCCTCTTCTCAAGGTGATACTTTCATCGATTTGTGATCATCGAGGATTGTGCCGGATGATATGCATATGTTCTTGGATACATGGAATACTACTTGATTCTCCAAGGAATGAGCCATCCCTTTCATTTCTTTGACCCTCTTTTCACTTTCGACATTGTCCAAGGACACAAATAGTTACAAAACAATAAGGAAACATGTGAATCGGATAAGTGCCGGTACATGTTTTTACACTGTGATGGACATCATCGGACCTTTTTTACGATTGTAAGCCCGCGTGTGTCTCGCCTGAGATATATAAACCGGGGATATATCACTTTGATAGCTTCGGGCTTGCATGGCGAAGCAGACATATTGAGAGGTTAGTGCTTGCTCATTGCATTTTTTTGTTGTGGCACAATGACAACAAACTTTGAGTGCGAGGTTCACGGAATTGCTTGGACCACGGTAATTTCAGCTTTACAACCTCGGATGTTGTGAAAATTTCGACGCCTCTTCAAACCGATGGTCATTCATGTGGCCTGCCCGTATGTTCGTTTATGCACAAATTTGTGAGGGGGTACTTAAAAAGGAGTGAATATATTGTTGCACGATCTAGTAAGTCAACTTAAATCAGCGGAGACAAACCAAACTACATTATTGACAAAGTGTGGTTAAGCTGCGGTTGTGGACATTTCAGACCAGGATCTAGTTGATGTTAGAGTGTTCATGCTTGAAGTTTTAAGATTAGAAGCAACAAAAAGCTGGGCCGAGAGGAACATATGTATTGGGAAGTATGTAGGTGCATGAGTCACCTCGCACTTAAATCAATCCTTCTTCTTCTTCTTCTTCTTCTTCTTCTTCTTGTATATCTTTCTTATGTACATAATTGTTATTGTAACCTCGATTCATTTCAATGAAAATTCATATTCAATTCATCTCACAAACAAAGGAATCAAGTGTTTGGAGGAAGATTTCAAATCTTCAAAAGAAATCAAAACAAACTCATTTTCACAATTTGAAGCACAAAACTTCACATGAGTTAGAAAACTGAATGGTTTTACATTTCATCATCATCAAAAAGAACTTCGGGTAAATTCTGTAAAATTTTCTCCTCATCTAAAGGATCCAGCCTATATACAGTCCTGTTTTGACGTTTAGTTGGTGGCATGTGAAGTCTGATTGCCGCGGATCGTGTTGTGAATACTATGCCTAAAGCGTCTTTCTTTACCAAAGATCATAGGCGGCGGTTGATCTTGCGCCCTTCTTGTAATACATACCTTCTATGACACTATCACCGGCGAGGTACCATGTTCCATTGAGTTGGAAGTCTTTCTCCACTATCCATTTTGGTTTTGTGCACATCAGAATCCAAAATTCAGAACCCTCATCATTCCCTTTCGGAGCAACAACAACAAAATTATCACCAACTCTAAGTGCCTCTGCTAACATCGTGGGATTGGAGGAGAACAAGGACTTCTTTGGATTTACGGTCCTCAATGTCGGCATGCACATTGGAGGATGGTACAATAACGAAGTTTCCAATCATCAGCGTGGTGCTTGTTCACACAACTGTCCCACATGCCATCCAAGCGATGGCTGCGAAGCATGAAAGTTCCCTCGTGTTACAGCAATGGAGATTCGGGATTGAATGCATGTACACAATGGATACGCCTAGTGTCCAAAATCCTTTCGCACCCCATGCTTTCTTTCTATCTATATCCTCCACCTTGACTTCCCAAAAAGAACCTTTTTATATTCTTCCTCTTCTTGGTTTCAGATGTGTTCATCCACTTTCGGATGTTCCACAAGTAAACATCTCTTGACAACTTCTACCACTTCATGAGCATTACCCAATTTTATCTTTCTTTGTATTTTAATTGCGGTTGTCTTAACCATCTCTTCAACTTCGGCAACTTTGCCATCGTGTTCACCTTTCCGTGGTTAGAACCAAAAAAATTCCACATCATATAGACATCGATTTGTCGTTTTGTGTACCTAGCCACAAAGTAAAATGGTCTAGAAGCCTTGAATTGAGATCTTTTGCACCATCGAAAACACATAATGTCTCTTTGGAACCCTTCCTTTACGCTCCGGATATTTGTGGTGCTTCATGAAGCGTTGTTGTTACCCGAACAAAGTATGCGTGTTCCCTATCATCGATACATAGTAATGTGTTTCCTTGATAATCTCATACGCCCTTTGAGTCATGCGATATGTTATTTGAACCAAAATGGTAATCGGTTATTGACCCGGTATTTTTGCACCTCCTCTTGTTCCTTGAATGTATAGTTCTCTGCAAAATCCACTACTTAGAGACATGCATCTGTTGGGGAGATTCTCCGTAAGCTCCTTAAAGCATTTTACTGCCATTGGTACTGAAATTATGCGGTGGAAAGATTTTTAGGCGCTCTTTTCGGTTTATCGAAGCTCCTTGGGTTACGTCTCATTATCTTGATGAGTGGGTCTCCTACGAGAACTTCGAGGCGTTGTCTTTTCATAGTCAATGTACTCCCATTTCACTTTCCCTCTTGCCACTTCCTTCCATGGGATAGGTCTGAAACTTCTTGATTCCACCACGACTCACAATTTCCAAGGATGCACGCCTTCTTGTGAAACTCATCTAATTCACTCTTTGGACACAATATAGATCTCCACAAGCTTCCTGTACTTGCAATTTTATGCTGGTGTGCCCTGCATTGACCAAGTTCATGTGATCTACAAACATCGCAGGTGCAAGTGCAATTCTTCGGATGTTTGGTTCTCATCCCATTGAGTCCATCCACTAGCATTTGCATCCTCACGTCTTTGAATGCAGCAGCAACTATTGAAGCCCTTCAATTTCACAACAAACCGGGGTTTTAGCTTCTCAAAATCTCGAAGGCGAATCTTAATTTCTGGATGTTGGTCCAGAAACCTCTTGAACAATAGCATCTGCATGAAATGAACACTAAACTGTTAGGATGTGTATACCACACCAAACCATGCACCATACCATGCCCCACACTCATCATATTCACCAGAACGAGCACCTTAATAGTGCTGTGTACATTACCACACACCACACCTCACCCCACCACACACCATACCATTCACCACACACCATGTGGTGGTGGAGTGTGGTGGTGGGGGTGGTGGTGGTAATTGTATGGTGGTGGGGGTGGTGGAGTGGTGTGGTGGTGGTAAGGGTGGTGGGGTGGTGGGGGGGTGGTGGTGGGTGTGGTGGTGGGGGTGGTGGAGTGGTGTGTGGTGGTGGTGGGGTGTGGTGGTGGGGGGTGATGGTGGGTGTGGTGGAGTGGTGTGTGTGGGTGTGGTGGTGGGCGTGGTGGTGGGGGGGTGGTGGTGGTGGGGTGGTGGTGGTGTGTGTAGTGGTGTGTGTTGCTATGATGTGGTGTGGTGGTGTGTGGTGGTGGGGTGTGGTGGTCGTGGTGGTGTATGGTGGAGTGTGGTGGTGGTGGAGTGTGGTGGGGGGGGTGTAGTGGTGGTGGTGTGTGGTGTGGTGTTGTGGATTGTGTGTGTGATGTGGTGGAGTGTGGTGGTGGTGGTGGAGGGGTGTGGCGTGGGATGTGGTGGGATGTGTGTGTGCATGTGGTGTAATGTGGTCGCATAAAAGATGTGGTGGTAGTCTATGGTGGTGGGATAGATGGGGTGTGTGTGGGGTGAGGGGAGATTCTCGGATCATACATTAACATGCACACACCCACATGATACCATGGACATAGCGCCAACCCACACCCACCACACCACACCACACCACACCCCACCACACCACCACACCACACCATCACGACACCACACATCACATCACATCACTTTTATCCTATTTAAATGCGACATAAAAATCTACCTAGCCTGCTCTCATAAACACTTCTGAAATTCGTACACCCTAATAATAATTACATTCCTCTTCTAATCATTAGAAAGGATGCGGGTCCTAAATCATTCCTCGTCTGATTTTTGGCGTTTCATTCCCAATTCGCCAAATCGAAGAAGTTCATTCCGGCAACATGGTAGGAGGGATGTTCGAGAGATCACTCACGGCTATTGTAGGGTGGCGAGGAGGGCATTAAGCACATGTTAGCGAGGGGCTCGTGATAAATCTACGAAGGTGGATATGCCTAAATCCACCTTCTTTGCTGATTCGAATCAACCTAAAGGGCATACAGCAAGATTTGGATCTTTGGGCCTTCAATGGCTATGCTTGGAGTCGATTAGCCGGGGAAAGAGCTCTTAGGCGAGTTCATGAGCTTATGTTACATCTTCTTTTGGGTAAAAGCTAGGGTGTCTTACATTTGGCCAAATGTAGAGTAAGAGATGTATCACATTTCAAATACATAACCGTTTTTTCAGTATGTACATAATAGCTATATTATGGAATCTTTTTTGGAACTACTTGCCACGTCAATTAAAACGCAATCATGACGATTTCAATTCACGCCAGTAACCACTCCAAGAAACGCACGAGCGTTAGGAGAATTTCCCACTTTCTGGCTAAAACTTCGCCCCGACTCGAGTTTCCCTCCTTCTTGCGAGAATTCCTCCGGCTAACCCTAAACCACGCAAGAACCATGATGAACAAAGCGAAGGAGGCAGAAATGGCGCCAAGAAGATTGCAATATCGGGAATGTGACAAAGAAAATGAAAGCGTAAGATTGATGAAATTTGTAAATTTATATATGATCGGGTTCAAGATTTCGTCTGTGCAAAGGAGAGCTTTAGCGATTGAAAGCGTTGGGATGAAAGGCTGCACTTCTTTTTTGAACACGCCATTGGAAATCCAGTATAAGCAATGCGAAGGATACTATGCTAAAAATATCCGTGAAGGTGCGGGGAAGTGAAAAGAGCAAATAGCAATGATAAATTAGCGACTAAGCATTCCCTGTTATCAATGATTGTTGGTGAGAATGGAAAACTTCGGGCAAAAAGGTAGCCTCGAATTCTTCAAGTGCAAGCAAGAAACCTCACAAAAAGCTGCAATTAGAAGCGGATGTCATTATCGAGGTGCTAATATGTAAGGCTTTGGCGGGAAGGCAACCTAGGCGAGGACATGCTTCGGAATCAACCAAAGCAGTTGGTAAATGAGTTTTGGTTAACCCACACAAAACTTCTCCAAAGTACTGAGGGATGTCCGGGAAGAAAAGGACACTTCAATCCGGTTTTTGGACATGCCGAGTGTCAGTTTTAAGTCTTTTAATCCTCTTTCTTGCAAGCTTGATAGAAGCTAGCTTATGTGCATCTGGATAAGTTTAGTAATCCTATTTGCATTCCATGTAAAGGGATGTATCGATATACATTGTAGTACATCCAACTACAATAATTATATTTTTACACTTGGAAGTCTTGAATGGGCTATGTTTATGGGGAAAAGTACTTGGATGTACTTCGGTTACATCCAATGTGGCATAAAATGAGAAAATGTGTTGAAAGTCGGTACGTGTTATTATAGTCTTGCTTTTGTAGTTCCCAAGTACATTATAGTACATTTTAAGCCTTTTCGATCTCGAGGATAGTCTTTAAAGATAGGGTGATACATAAAAGTATTTAAATGTACTTCCTTCCATAAGAAAAGTATGAAATACATACATACATGTCTGATGATCTTTGCATGCGTGACACAGTTACATATTGAGTTTTTATGTACATGCGGAACTCTTTGGAGTACATTATTTATACATTTGTACATATCATATGCGAAGGGGGGTATGTATGATGGTGTGGTATAGTAATTGAATGTATATCAATCATGATCTGATGCAATATACGCAACATCTTTGAATTAAGTAAGTAGTTCTAATTTATATCTTACTTATACATGCCATTTTTTTTTCCTTAGAGTGAATTGTATGAGATGTTCAAAGATGAACATCCGGAAGTGAAGATTAGCATCGAGAAAGTTCGAGTTTGCTTAAGCCTACGTGTGTGTGAGAAGGTTGAAAGAGAGGAACACATCTTTCGCTGCGTGAAGCATGAACAAAGTGATCTATCTGAGGGAAAGCTTTTAGCGTCTGAGGAGCAAATTTCATGCCAAGCGTACATGTTCTTGTGGTGTTTGTGCGGTGAGATGAGAACAATGGCGTACGCCAAGCTCCTTCTAAAACATTTCAAAATGTTGGTGCTATGTGGGAACTTCTGATTACGTGATAAGGAAGCGAAGAGTGGCATAGTTTGACTGTGTGTGAAGGAGAGTGCGGAAGCGTAGCGTGGCGAAAATATTCAAATCTGTCCTAAGGAGAAAAGAGTGTGAGAATGAGAACATTGAATGGCAAGTTTACAAAGCACGTGAGCGAACCTTCCAAAGCGGCACTTCAAGGAGGTTGAAGCTTGTTCTTGGCGGGACTCGGTACATTGCTTGACAAGATGTTTCAGCACCTTACAAAGTTCACTATTCACAACTTTTCGGCAAGTTGGCGAGCAAACAATTCGAAATCGGTGCAAAATTTGAGGGATGATTACGTTTTGTCGATAATGGACTTTTGAGAACTACACTTTGCGACCATTGAGGAAGTTGATCCAGAGCATTGGAACAATGACGGATAACTATTCGGTGCATATAACCATGATGAAAGTCAATGGCGAGCTGAAAAAACTGTTCATTTGTATGTTTTAGATGTTATGAAGCATGATGCTTTTTCTTTGTTAGGGCTGCACTCAAGAAGCACCATATTTGGATGATACAAAAAGGTTTTGGCCACATCAAATACCATGTCATGTGGTCTGATGGGTGTCTTTACTTTCGGTTTAAGTGTTCTCGAGCCTTTTATTTGAATGTGGCCCAATATTATAACAGGTATAAAATTAGGATGCGATGGAATTATTTTGGCTCGAGGCCATGGAAAAGGAGAACATGATGGGGCTGCTTTGGAGAAAAGGTTCCTAGCGAGACGAGCAAAGGAAAGAGAATGGTGTTCGATTTTGGGTGCCAACTCTGCTTGCACTTCTTTGAGACAAAAAGTGCAAAATGGAATGAGTCATATGGGGGAGGTGATGGGCGAAGACATTAATAGGGACCCTCGTTCCATTGTGAGACATTGCACGGTACTCTAGCTATACATTGTGTATACGCTATTAATCAGTGACCCAACACTTGTCATGTATAGATCCCTGTCATGTTTTGCAATGGTTGCTTGAATTTCAGATGTGGAGAATGTGAGAATCTCGAGCATTGTGGTGCATGGAAGCTGCACATTAAAGCTGGAGCCTAGTTAGGCCCGGTCGGCGAACAAGAAGAGCTAGTTGGTTTTTATGCGGTGATGAGCAAGAACTATCAGGATGTACTCCAAATTGGAGACATATTTGCATCTTTTCTTGCCCCTGGGAATCATGAAAATGTTCCATACCGATCCTCCTATCGTGAAGGAGATGCATATTCTTGAGGAAGATGTGATTGGCGACTATGGAAATAGAATGATGGCTGGTGATGGGTTATAGGCTGGTCATTACTATCCAAGCTGCTACAAGGCACAAAGCACAAGTACAAGTTCTTTGGATGACAAAATAGTATTGGTACCGGTGAATCGTAATTGGAGCAAAGTTCGATCTTGGCGAGGTCAAGCATAAGTTGAAGGGGGCACGCGTCGGCATATATGATCACACGAGAGGTGCATGACATGCTTATATCAAGCCTACGAGATTGTTGGTGCACATGACTAAGTTACGTACAAAGGAACTTTCATATTTACCATCATCTTGTTATGTTGAGAAAACTAGTCGATTCTTTGTAAGTTTTTGTTATTTACTTATTTTTTAATCTGAAGTGCATTTTGATACTTCAATTTTGATTATCCGCGAGAATATCTTACGTGACCAAGCAAAATGTATATCATAAAAGTACAAAATGTTTATCAATTGTTGCATGAAGAAGTTAAACTAGTACGTGTTATGTTGAAAACTAGTCGATTCTTTGCAAGTTTTTCTTATTTACTTATTTTTTTAATCTGATGTGCATTTTGATACTTAAATTTCGATTATCACACAATATCTTCGTTTCCAAGCACAATGTATATCGAGAAAGTACAAAATGTTTATCAATTGTTGCATGAAGAAGTTAAACTAGTACGTGTTATGTTGAGAAAACTAGTCGATTGCTGCAAGTTTTTTCTTATTTACTTATTTTTTAATCTGAAGTGCATTTTGATACTTAAATTTCAGTATCACACAATATCTTCTGTTTCCAAGCACAATGTATATCAGAAAGTACAAAATGTTCATCAATTGTTGCATGAAGAAGTTAAACTAGTCACGTGAACTTGTTACATTTATAATGGATATCAATAGCTTTTCTTTTGATTCATGAAACAAAGAAGAAAAGTGGAACATGTATGGAGACAAAAACTCTTGTATTACATATCACAAGATATACAACCTGGTCATATCATATATGATGCCATATATACAAGTACATTTGTTCATGTTTTATATTAACATTAATTTACATTCAAAATCTGGTCACGACCCGATGTGAAGCCGGTACATACTATTCTATTTGTTTTAATATGTTACTTTCTTGCGGCTTGTCCATAGCTTTGGACATGCCATCTAAATCCTTTGTAGCCCTCGAAAGCATTTGCCTCCAAACAATTTTTGTTAGTACATCCGGATGGATTGCGTAAAGGATTACGCTTCACATCTTTGTTGCAGGTGCGGTGCTATCAACAAACCCTCTAGCCATGGTTTTGAAGTGTCAAAGAGACTGTGTCTTCAACATCACTTTCCGCCATGAAGGTGGGCATATGCAATTTTAGTTGGGATTGAAGAGCATCTTGTACTTCGGAGTCGTCTACTATTAGTGTGTTCTTTGTTATTCACAATGCGGATACTTCTCGTATATAAACTCAATTGGCTTCGGATACAAAGGTTTATCTTCACTTCTGCAATCAGGAAAAGGCAGCTCCAAGCGATTGGCTTCCATCAAAGGTGAACCTTAAGTCCCTTTCTGCGTCATTGTCAAGATTTTATCCACTACTCTTGATAGGTTCCATGGAGCTATTGATGACCATATTCCTACTTCAAAGTGTTCAAATACAAATTCGGGAATTCGTCTAGGTGGGGCCTTAAAAACAACACTTTCTTGCCTATTATGTCATAATTTCCAACTAGTGATCATCGATACCAAAGTCCTATGTATTTGTTTTGCCAAAACATTATTGATATCAAACACTATCAACCTTTTACTGTACACGATATGAAAGAACATGCAATTTATCAATAAAGTATGGTGGAGTTGAATAAAAGAGATTGTATTCAAATTCAATGAAAAAATGTGTATTTTATAATCAAATAGTGTTTAGCATTGACAATAGGGAGAATTTGTTTCTTAGCAACATTTATTAGTACCGGGTGGTCCTAATAGGTTGGGTGCGATTTGAATGTGGTCTAACTCGAAGTAGTGCTCGGGTGAGAACATCCACGACGATCGGATGCATACTTTGTCAAGAACCCGGTTTCGGGTGTCTGCAAATGTGACAACAATACTTACATAATAAGTATTAAAAACCATTTGTTTGCAAGACAAAAGAAGTGAGACACTCACATTGGTACTTTTACCACCATTGTGTCTACAAACTTGACATATAAGCTGCAACATAGAGGCCACATGAATCCCCATCTTTTACTGGCTGTGGACACTTATGAATCTTCTGGCGGTGAAGGATTTTTGTCCATGCTTCAAAAAAGTGGGACACTTTCGACACAACAGCGTGCCATAGTGAGGATATGGAGCACGCAAAGACCGGATCTATTTTGTAGCAAATGAATGAAAGAAGCTGCTAACATGGTATCAATCTACTCAATATTAATAAAAGGAGATGTGAAATACAAAATACCTCTTAAGTGCAAGCATGTCAGCGTCAATGTCCTCGAGAATTGAAGATCTGAATGTTGATGGTGTTCTTACTCTTAGTAAGTGCCATGTTGAAGATGGCCAAAGTGTGATGTTGGTAACTCTACATAGCATTGGAATCATGATCCACGGGTAAACGCACTTGACCCAATTTATCCCTAATAAGAGCTACCTTTACAATATCTCTTCTTAGAACGCTCGGAGGCTGCCATAGATTTATCTTTTTCGCTTGCCTTGGCCCATCTTGCAAATTCCATGAAGGCTGTCCATCTTTTGGGAAGAACCGGGCGTCGGCCTTCTTATCATCACGGAACCAGAGGCTGGAGGTACCTATAACAAGTTGAAAGGATACAATTACTAACTTGACTTACACATACAAATGAACAAGTTCAAAGTCCGATTACGGCATACATATCCACATGCGGTTGGAAAATTTCCCCACATCCATGTCCAGCACATCTTGTTCAAATAAATAACACTCCATTTCGGGCAAAGATCACGGGAAAATCCTTGCCTTCTTGAGCTTCATCATTCGGTTCAGCCAAGGCATCATTATGGCTGTATTGAGAGCTGCGATGCGGGTTCAATGACCGGTACATTTACACAAATCATCTACATTCGTCTACTACTATCCATATTATTTTAAAGTTTTTAACTTGGATACTAGATGTAGAAAAAAATGTAAGAAATGTAGATCAAGTTACTGTATAGAGATCATTCTTACGCTTTCTAGCGTCTTTGTTTTCTCCGGTCGGTATCCATTTCCTTCCCTACTTTTTGGTTTCCTCACTTTCGATTCTTATTAGGTCGGAATCCTCGTCTGCAACCTCTTCGATTTCTCATTGTCGGGGAATTTCAGCGTCCTTTGCTATGTCGGAAGCAAGTTTTGACACAAACTTAAAAGTATAGGGCTCTACATCTTGATGCCGGAATATTCCTCTTCATTAGGACACGTAAACATAGGATGTCATGGATTTCTCAATTTTCTTGTACACTAAAATAAAATGCTTTCTTACCTGTTTCTCTTTTGCTTCAATTATCTTCTTACGTGGCTTTTTAGGCGTGGAGTTCTTCTTTGGAGTCACATCTTTGGCTGCTTTGCCTTTACTTTTTGAAGATGTGGCCTTAGCCCGCTTTGCTCCCTCAATCTCGAGTTCCTGCTCATAATCTGGAATGTCACCATGCGGACCTGAAGTGCCCGGCCTCCTCAGCAACTGTATCACCGCGGGAATAGTGATTTTGCTTTTTCCTTCAATCCTTTGCTTTCTTTCCCTCGGCTACATCTTGCACCTCAATTTTCTTTGGAACCTCAAAGCTGTGAAAACAGAACCAAGAATAAGAAATTGCTTCCTCGACACAATGCAAATCAATTTGAAAACAAGCGCTTTTGATGCGTGGTGTAATTTACGCTTTCGGTAGTTTTTGGCACTTTGAAGCTCGAAAATAAATCACATAACAGGTCGGATATCAGTCTCAAACTAATCAGTCTCTAAATTTACGTACATATCAATATTTGTACATATTACTAGAACTGATCTACATTGAAGTACTTTGAGTACATATATATGTAATGACTATTTATCCAGATGGAATGTACATGTAATGTACATGAATGCTCAATGTATGCACATGTACACATCCGGACTGATTACATAAAATACCTCTAAATGTTACGCCACAAAACTTCGATTACCACAACTCCTAATTTTATGTATTTAAGTTCTACATTTAGGACCCTATCGTGAATGTACAACATGTATGTAAGAAACACATATATGTATGACATGCAAGCCAAGGAACTATAAGTATAAAATAACCGGATTACCTCCTACATCTTTGTAGCAAAACCTTAAGTCACGGAAAATCTACATGTAAATGGATTCTACATGTAAATGGATTCTACATTCACGGTAATCACGGGTGCGACAAATTGAACATAAATCATGAAATCACTGCTTACCTCCGATTGTGTACACCCAAAGGTCTTTGAAATGTTATCGTCCCATTTGCATGCTCTTGAAGCGGGGATAGTCCGGTGAGAAATAGAATATGAGAAGCAAGAAGATATGAAATGAATGCTCGCATGGAGCAACTAGGATAGGTTCATTATTAGCAAAGCCATTCTTGCAAAACACACATCCATGCCACGGATATGAATTTTTTTCTTCAATTTGGAGAGATCACTAAGCTTGTTTTGGGCTGAAGGAGAATCATTGCGAGAATGCATCATGTACTTATGCATATCATCAAGCCGTCTGCGACACTCAAAGCCCGAACTTTTGTGGGCCTCCTCAAGTTCGCAATCCTCTTTTCACATAACTCCTTCTCGAATGGCTTTCTCAATGGCTCTGAACTGAATTCTCTTGACATTTCTTCCTTCTGTTTCTATCTCTCATCAAAAGGTCTACCTCCTGGCTTGCAGGTCTTGATGTCTCTCTTATTACCTTGGCGTGGAAGTTAGAACACTATTGATGTCTTCTTGTATGTATGCGTGCTAGGTCCTCTTCATGTGCATCCCTTTCTTCACGAAATCTTATTTATATTGTCACGTAATTACATCTGCTTTGGATTTTCGGTTCTTCAACCTTGGATGTCTTTGCTAATTAACTCTCCATGACAACTGCACCTTGAGTTTTACTGCAAATTCAAGCTCTTCCTTAGGGTAAAATCCTTGCTGAAATTTAGGAACCTTGGATGTGGATTTAGGGTCCCCAATTTCTTACGTAACAGTGATTCTTTTGCCCCTCCCTTTGCCAAATCTTTGGCCAAAACTTTAAAAGTATCCCAATCTACTTTTTTGTCAATTGAAGGGCAAATGCGAGCAAAGTACTTTGGTACATGGCGATTTGTGACCTCAGCTTACCAAAAACAATTTCATAATGTTTGTAGAAGTTCGACCCACTCGGCTTCACGCTAGATTCTTTGAACCAGAGTATGTCTTTGGGCCCCCTTTGCTTTCGTCCATTATCTGTTGTAAATCTGGAAAAATTTCATCTGCATTGACACATCCTACATGCTTTGCTTCCCCACAACGGTGGGTTCTTCACAAATAAGTCTTCTTTTTGGCCTGGTTCCTCGAGAAGTTTGAACCTTCCTCTTGTTTTTCGGCTTTCTTGCTAGAATCGACTATTTTTCAAATTTTTTTTTAATACGGGTGACTTAGGGAGGCAAAAGGCGTCCATTGCTTTGGATTTGGGCAAGGATTTCGAGGAAGAAGAATAATTCTGATCGAATTGCCGTTGATCACTCACAAACACAAAAATTGGAGCGGCGGGCAAATTTTTCCTAAACGAGGAAACGCCGCAATCTCCCTCAGAAAAATTGCAATGAAGGTCCGTTAAGTTGCCCTTGCCACTCATAATTTTGAATTCTTGGCGTGGCTACTCCTAATCATTACATATCCCAACTAACTAAAATTCAAAAAAAATAACAAAAGCAGATTGCCTACATGCCTACATTATACATAATGTAAGGGCATTTTTAAACACCCTAGCTTTCTTTTACCTGCGCAGGGCAGCTGATATATTGTTCTCTGTCACTTGTAAAATGCGACTCTTGCAGCAGCGGACTTTACTAACAGTGCGTACTTACCACCGGGGGATGCGAGGAAGCAGCGGCAAACCTCATCTGTTAAATTACGGGATGGCTTTGAAAGCTTAGATGCTTTAGTCACGAGAAAACAATAATTTTGGATGCACCGGTTCTCGAGCGGTCATACCGGCATTTCACATTGCTTAGGAAATCATGCATGTAAATTTAGTTCTCGAAGTGCAGAGCTTTCAATGGAAAGCCAAATTTTGTAAAAGCCAAATTTTGTAAGATCCTTTTTTAATATATCATACTTTCCAGCGGTTGTCTTTATTCAACAAAATTTGTATCTCAGGATCAATTAGTTATAGCTACACACAATTCACATCTTGCATCGATTACAACAATCCTTTGTACAACACAATAACCACCACATGCACCACCATACTAAGCACCATAACTAAGAAAACATGATTTAGAAATAAACTAACTTTGTGATTCCTCCGGATAGTGGGCGACATGTTCTTCTCTTACATTTCTCTCCAATCTTCTAGTTCTAACATCCTTTGTGTTAGGAGACACTACAGTGTTCTCAATCCAAAATTTTTGAATCTTTTCTATATGTTCATCTGAAATTGCATCGAATCTTTTAGCCCTCTTGTAAGAAACCCATTTCCCACCATTTATGTCGATCTCTTCCCTCTTTTTCTTTTGCCTTTTGCGGGTTTCTTGGGTGAACACCTAATACCTTTCAAGATCTCATTGGCTGATTTTTGTCACTTGTTTGAGAATCGCATGGCGTGGTATAGACATTGCAAAGGCTGACTATTCTTGGCTGCTAGGTCATTCTTTGGTAGAGAGTTTGACGATGCATGCATGAGTCGGAGGCTCCTTATAGCGATGCTCTTGGCTTCCAAATCCTTTAATTCTTCACCTATGAATTTTTTCCAATGTTTTATCCCTCAAAAATCAAGTAAAATTTCTTTCTTCCCCGTTGCCATCCTCCATTCTTTTTGAAGTACGTTTTATGGAAAGGCGTTAGCAAACTAAGGACAATCGGCGTTCTTGCTTGCACTTCTTGATGAACGGATCATACACCAAGTCTGTAGCTCAATTTTTTCTTCTCTTCTTCTTTTCCTCTGGCGTCTTTTCTTCAACATTTCTTGTTCCTTGGTTCTTCTTCGTTTTCTCTGCATGAAATGCCGGTTTGTGTCTGATTACCTCATTAACATCCATAGCGGGGGGGAGCCAAAAAGAGCGGGGCGTAGGCAAAAGAAACGGGGAAGGGGCCAAAGAATAGGAATTTGAATTTGAATTTTAGTTTTTGAAATTAGAATTTCCCCCACAATTTGGCGGGACTCTATTCTTAAAAATCTTGGCGGTGGCGGTGCCATAATTATACTTTCATACCACAAAAGTGGTGGATGCAGCGCCACATTTTGGGGGGACAGGGGGGACAGCCGAATTGGAACACCACAGCGTGCTTTTACCCTTGTCGAAGCACCTGGCTTGTTCATCTGGAACAAATCCGACAAGTGGACATGGAGATTCGACAATGGACATGTGGACAAATCCGGCCGGTTGCAATGGCCAGAAAGCGGTTTCATTGGACATGAAGAAATGGAATTGAAGAGATGGCTTTGGAGATGGAATCCGAGTAGATTCATACGGATTTTTGCCAAAAGATCAAACTTGGAAGCGATGTCGGCGGACCCAAAAAACAAGATTAGGAGCAGTTTTTTTTTTTTTTTTTTTCTTTTTTCGAGCCTTAGAAGCCTCATGCATCACGAAGAAACTTTGTGTTTCACCTAGAAACTTTCGGCATCGTTAGATTTCAAAACCCTAAAACTTTCCTCTCGGAGAATTTTCCTAGCCTCGGTATAAATTTATACCGATCAAAAGCATCTGCCATGTTTTGGCCAGTTATATCTGCATACAATCACGTTAAAACCATGAATAAAGATCCATCAATATAATTTCCTTGTGTAAAATTGTATTGGATTTATAAGCTTATTTGTAAAACAATTCTAGTATAAATTTATACTCCTCCCGTTGTTTTCATGTGGGGTAATGGTATAAACTTATCTTGCTTAAGCTCCACAGGCGGTATAAATTTATACCACTCGAGTTTAAATTTTTAGATTTATACCACTTTCGCGTTCCTTGTCGGTATAAATTTATACCATTCGAGTTCACAAAGCGGTATAAATTTATACCACTTTTGAACTCGCGTGGTATAAATTTATACCACTTGAGCTCATGCGGTATAAATTTATACGCTTGAGCTCATATGCTGGATTTGGTGCAAAGCCTCCTAAGCTCTTGTATAGTACGATTTTCTACCATTCAATAGCGTGGGAAAAATCAAAACTGCGAACTAAAGCTAAAAACATAAAGCCATGTTGTATGGTTACTTGGCCAACATTTGGCAAGTCGTAAACACATTTTAGGGCTCAAATGACAACATGTGGGTTGGGTGAAACTGCCAAAAAGTTTGTTACAGATGATGATGAAGTTTCATAAGTGGACAGTGTTGAGGAACATCACTTTTGATGGTGGGGCAGTGGACACAAATAGCTTTGGTGATCATAGCTTGAACGAGTCAGAGGATGACTCATCAATGCACTTGTTTTTTTCAATGTTTAGTTTTTGGAGTTCTTGAAATTTCTACTAATTTTTTAAACCAAATTAGGGGGCTGAAAAGTGTAACGAACATTTTTTCATGGCATCTAAGTACAATTACCCCCTCAAAAAGGGTACCTGAATTGTCAAAATTGTTACACTTGTCACGCACAGACCGCGCAAATGGACCTTTTTGAGAGAATTTTAGGGAATATCTTGTAGATTCCTTTTAAAGTGCGTTTGGAGCAAATAAGTGCGTTTCAATTTAAACTTTGTTTCTCTTCATCTTCTTTTTCCTCCAATTTTAGCAGGGTCCAGGAGATGCAGTCCCTATAAAGTCTATTTGTAGTTATCAATATTAAATGTTGTAAGTGTCATAAGGTCGAGCTACACTTTTTTTTACCCGGCAAGTGAAATCTCTCCCTCGTCAAACATTTTCATCCCAAGAAACTAGCCCTAAAGCCTAATACAAAATTTTTAAGGATTAATGATTAAATTGATTAACCCTTTCAAGAACTATAGAGCCGCAAATGTTAAACCACAACGGCAATGCGAAAAAAGAGGTTCAATATAACCTATGGTGACTATGCAATGTAAACAAAAAGGATTTCATGAAAGGAGTCAAAACAAGTGCCCAATATAATATATCAATGCAAGCAAAAAAAAAAGGTTTCTAGCAAAAACTATCCAAGCAACTTTTCTTACTTGGCGTGCCCTCGTAAGGAGCAGTTCAAGGCAGCCGTATGGGAGAGGACCCTTCTCATTGTAGACAGCTTTGGCAGGTTTGTTTCTTGAGTCGTAGGTAGGTATGCATGCCATTTGGGTGCTCGCCAAAGTGTGGGCGAGGGGGCACCCTAGTATCTCTTCTTGTACTTATTATATATATCCTTCAAAAAAAAAAAAAAAAACATGACCTAGAAACTCAAGCCAAAAACGAAAAGGAGCCAAAACATGCCTCATATAATCTAACAATGCCATCAACACAGATATTTCAAGCAAAAAGTAGCCACGGAAACAAAAAAACATTTTCTTAAATGAAAAAGTCTCCAAATAGAATGTAACAACAAAACTTTAAGCAAAATCTCGATTCTAACAGGTATGTGACAATTAAATAATATCATCAAAATATTGCAAGTTGAAATCTGGTGAGTACTAGGTCTAGATTATTGATCTTGAAAAAGTGATTTTACTGGTTTGTAACTAGTATGATCTTCCACACCAAATATTATCGGCAAATTTCATGTACTTTCTTGATTCATTAGGAAATATTTTCATGGAAGCAAGTTTACATTTTCTTTGATCTTTGGTTCAGTCTATGTGGTGGCACTCAACGATTTCTTGTATTTTTAATATTCTATGACCACCACAGGTTTTGCGGTGGGTGGCCCGATGTTGTTGCTAATCCATCGGGGAGATTGCTTGAAGTTGATATACCAATTGGTTATAAGCAACTTTGTTTGTGTGATCATATGAGTATTATACTTGTATATGTATAAAGATGGTCGCCAAAGGCAGTTGCACAAAGCAAGTCTTGAACTCAACAACTTTTAATTGCGATACACACCCCTTTGCCAAGTGAGCTACCAATATTTCTTAAAGGAATTCCTTTGAATTTCATTTCCTTCAACTTCAAGCAAATCCTTTTACCTTGAAGTTGCCCAGGATGTTAAGCCATTTGTTCAAGCATCTTATAGGGGTATCACACTTGAATAAAATTTTATAATCGAGACATTATAGCAGATGGAACCCTAAGTCGAACCGAGGTTGGTATGGAGAATGATAAGGCCCGACAAGGGCATATTGCGACAAATGGACAAAACACTTGAAATAAATGGAATGTATTGTCACGATTTCTTTTTCGTGGTGGAGTGTGAAAATAATAGCTTGGTGCAATATCTCCTTAAACAAGGCACGATATACAGAGCTAATACCCAAATTTACTTCTAGAAATGGAATGGAAAATTTGACCCAAATGATCTGAAGCAACTCTTCCACCCGGCTTCATGATCTATAAGGGGTTAAGTCCAATGTCTTGGCATTAGAAGATCTTTCAAACATTATTTTTGGGGATAGAGGAATATATTGGATGTGAAGCAATACCAGAAAGAGCTCTCAAAGTTTGGGTACAACTGGATATTTTGAAAAATATCCCAACAAAATTAGAATACTAGGATTTCTTCAGAGACAATAAGAGCCTCAATTTAGCATGGCAAGGACTACCTATTCCTTGCAATATCGTAGTGTAAAGGCTGCGTGGAGGAGATGTTTGCAGGGGCAAATGGATGAGACGACACCAATTTGGACAACAACAAAACTCCTTTATATCGGGGGGTGATGATACATCCCAAACAGTGGAGCGATCCACGGACTTTTGTGGGAGTGCCTACAAGAAAACAAAGGAAGCAAAAGAGCAAAAGAATGGAGGAGGAAGCGGAAAGAAGAACAAAAAGAAGCGGAAAACTCAAAGGAATGAATGGCGGGAAAAGGAAGGAGCATGTACAGATAGCAAGTCGGATAAAGGTCCTCATAAATCAAGAATGGCCAAGGAATGGAGAATTCTAATGTCCCTTTAAGTCAATTGGCGGGAATAGAGAACTCTAATGTCCTTTTAAGTCCAAAGGAGGGAGAGAAAAAGCCAAGCAATTGTTCCAAAAGAAGGCTTTATTGTTACACCTACACACCTCTTGAGAGGTAACATCTTTCTTGATTAATGAATCAAGTGGCCCACCAATAAATGAATATCCGAATCTTCAGATTCAGATATATCTAGTGGAGGAGTATGAATATATCTCCCGACTGGAGAGTGTATGCTTGTGATATGAACACAAATTATTATTTTATGCTGGTAAGATATTCTGAGAGAATGAGGAGTTGTAGTTAGACTGTATAATGCGTTACGGAATAGATAGGCAAGTAGAAAAGGTTACCCTTAACAAAGCTCCCAAAGATAAAGGTTAGACAATTGTGCTTGGGAGGAATACAAACCATATTGTTGATGTTCTTCTCTTGATCAAGAGAAGAAATCTTGTCGGCATACTTACCTTCGGATGCATTCTTTTGCATAGGCAGGTTATAATCATGTCTTTGCATTTTGGATCGGTTTGTCCACTGGGGTTATAATCATATCTTTGCATTTTATGTTGCTCTCGTTCTTAGTTGGTGAATAAAGCTTGTCGTCCTTCAAAAAAAAAAAAAAAACAAACCATATTGTTGACAACAGGGAGTACATGACATGAAATCAACGGGTGGCGATCGAAAAAGTGGGAAGCAGAAAATACAGCGACGGGAGGGCCATATAATCCAGGTCGACAATAGGATGCCTAGTCAGATATTAAAAGCCTTGACAAATACGGGTGGGATATAAAACAACAAAAACAAAGGTAAAAGACCCGTTGCGACGAGAGGCTTCTATCTATCTACCTACCTACCTACCTACCTACCTATCTATCTATCTATCTATCTTGTGCCTACATCCTATGCTAGATGGGGAAACCCCCGACACAAAGCACGATAGATACACCCAAAGAATGAACGGATGTTGCCCATCAGATGAGTAGAAGGGGAAGCAGACAGGATTCTACGGGGCAGAGGCCCGGCCTCCCACCCGTACACCCGGGATAGCGAGGGATAGACCCACCAAGCGGTATCCGGGACCTCCATAGCTCGAACTTCGAGTGATATAGTGGACATGATCCACATGGCATGATTGACACGTCAACAAAAGAAGGCCACATCACGTTATAGGCAGGAGGATTAAATTTCCAAATAAAGGAACAAATGATATCTTCCATATCGAGTAAAAGTGACGGGTAAGATCACGGACGAGAGAGGCCCGGCCTGCAGGTACACTAGGATAGCGAAGGCTAGACCCACCAAGCTGGTATCGGGACCACCATAAGCTCGAACTCGTGTGGTATAGTGGACATGATCCACATCAACATGATTGACCGTCAAGCAAGAAGGCCACATCACACTACGGACATAGGATTAAAATGCTAGGTAAGTAGCAAAATGATATCTCCCATATGCTCGAGTAAAAAGGTGAGGCCGGAGTAAGATACGGGACCACGAGAGGCCCACCCTCGCCATACACGGGGATAGCGAGGGCTAGACCCAACAATTGGTATTACGGACCACCATAAGCTTCGACCCACGCTATATAGCTCACTACTATCGGCTCAGCATGCAGTACATGTGAGATGCATCGGCATGATGATTGGCGAGTCGGCGAGGGGGAAAGATACACCACAATCAAATAAAAAAGGTGGTGAGCCAACCAACAAAATTAGCGGTTAGCGACCCCAAATATTCTCATTATCGAGCAGCGGGAAGCAATAAAGACCAAATTCACGGGACTTTGCGGAAATATAAATCGAATATCTGAGAGAAATGGGCGAGAATAATTATGGGTTTTCAAAAAAGTACCCGTTATGATAACAAATAAAACTACGGGAAATGGCGGCTTTGATACGAGTAGAATCCTTAGCTCCATAGCCGCGGCCCAGGAAGAAAGTCACGCTACACACATCACCCAAGATTCAATGGCGGAATACGACCAGCGACCAGCGAGAGAAAGGGGATCGACAAAGGCACCCGGTGAGCGGCAAGATCTCAAGGATTTCTTGGCCCGGGTGAACAAACGACTAGAGACCCGGAATCCCAAGCATGGAGGCACTCAACACATTGGCGGAAGCGGCTAACGTAACAAGATAGCCATATCCGGCATGGATGTCGGGGATGCAAAAAATTGAGAGGACCGGCGAAAGAGATGCAACGGAGGATAAGCGAAATCGAGGAAAGAAAAAAGCCAAGATCATGCGAGAGGTTGGTTGACCTAGAAAAGTTAGATACATGGGAATCTTTTGATAAAATAAAACCGCACATCATGGAATTGAGGAACAAAATAGGATTAAACATGATGTTAAGGCTGATAGAATTGTGAGAGAAACCTAATGAAGATACGTGTCGAGTTACTGAGAGGTAATGGAAATAGTTTTCAAAGATCATGAAGCATAATGTCGCCAAAGGCGATGCCTTTCGGGGCGAGCAAGACACATAAATCCTGCCTTCGGGGACATGGCATCCAAGGAGCGAATACTATGCATGGGATCCAGATTGAGAAATCGAATCAACGTATAGGAAGCACTAACAGTTATGCGGCGCGGGGAGTTGCACAAAAAGCTGGCCAAGGCCGGGGAACTAAATCAGCGAGGGGATATAAGCATGAGTCGGGCATGGAAAAGTGTACGCACCTGGCGGATCGGGGACCGGCCTCACGGGACGAGAACGAACAACGAGGGGAGGCGGAAGCCATAAGATCAAAGGGGGGAAGGGGAGTGCCAATATCCCGGAACAATGACAACATATGGATTGGATGGAGTGGCACCAATAGAGATGACTCAGCGGTGACACAACCGAGCCTGAAAAGGGGAAGAAGGAAGCGAGGCGGCGAGGAACATGTACACCGAGATGGGCAAATAGGCCCAGTTTCAACGTCAAAAAATAGGGGACGACCCAGGAGGGTAACCAATGGATCAGAACAAACAGAGAATCTAAAGGAACAGCCCAAAGGGAAGAGGCATTGACCATATAGTGCTTTGGAACTGCCGCAGGGGTATCCGTGGGATGATGGGGAAAGACTTCGAGGAGGCTCATAACTACGACATAATATATGCGGTGGAAACATGCGAGCACAATGTCAAGAGATTACTAGAGGAGGGAAGGATACAGGTTATTCACGTGTTGGAAAGACAAGGATTTTAAGATAGGAAGAGGAAGTGTGTTGGAATTAGGTACTAATGATTAGATCAAGACAACAAGCACAAGAACTTAGTCTTTATTTCAAATTTCAACTTCTAGTATAGACCTTGGTTATTCAAATAATAAGCTATCTTTGAAGATAATGCTCATTGAGGCGAAATTGAATAACTAACATTACAAATATTCGAGTGCACAATGGTTATATTTGAAGCCGAACTCAATCACCTTCTTTATGCACTTCTCTAGTAGATTACTCCTTGTCTTTATAGGATCGGATCCGGCCCGTTTAGACCTGATCTCGACCTCTTGGGATAAGCGATGGCTTCATGTTTCCATATAGTTGGGAACTGCTATGTTTTCCTATCACAGTTGCCTTCATTCTATTGAACCCGCTGATCTATTTTCAAGTTCAAACCTTATCAACATGTGATAATAATCATTAACTGCCTCAACCATTAACCACTGACTTAACTTTTTTAAAATAATAACCCTTAGGTTATATCTTTTGCACAATGGTATGAACCACTAACAATAGGCTTTGCACTTTCATCATGATAACCCTTAGGTTATAATTTTTGTATAATAGCAATGATCACCAACGTGTGCCTGTGAGATTATCAATGATCACACACATTGCCTATAAGGCACGTATAATGAACTATCGATTTAAAAGCGTGTGATGCTTCACATTTAACATCTCCTCCTCGGCACACAGTTTAAATACATTAAGATTATCTCTGAATTTTGTAAATTTTCTTTCCACCAATGCCTTTGTGAATATGTCTGCAGTCTGCAAATCTGTGCTGATATAACACATTCGAATATATCCCTTTTCTGCTATGTCTCTAATAAAGTGTACATCAATTTCTATATGCTTAGTTCTCTCATGCTTTGCCACGAGTTGATTTGGCACACATACGGATTTTTCGATCATCTTTGTTCACTATCTCCAGGAGTCTTTGCTTGTCATACCTTCTCTGTGACATAAATGGCTTTAAACAAGGTTTAAAATGAAACGCCTTATTTAAAAGTCGTTTGAAAATTCCTTCTAAAAATTTACAAAATTCTAAAATACCCTAAAAAAGGACTCTTTTACTATCTTGTGTCTAAAGATTTATAAAGCTGCTTATGAAAAAGACATTTTAGGAAGACTTAACATTAAGGAGAAGAACAACAAAGAAAA
The DNA here is from genome assembly GCA_021234155.1 of Isoetes taiwanensis. Lineage (NCBI taxonomy): Eukaryota > Viridiplantae > Streptophyta > Lycopodiopsida > Isoetales > Isoetaceae > Isoetes > Isoetes taiwanensis. Next base: position 17,101,468 of record JAJEKV010000016.1, on the reverse strand, counting down.
ATATCTCATTTTGGGGAAAAGGACCACTACGAAAAGCCAAAAGATTTATTATGGGGCAAACTCATATGATAAAATTAGGCGCTTTTGTATCTTATCCCTTAGAAGATTTATATTGGTCATTATAGAAGAAAAAATTTGTTATTTCACAACCATTTTGGCTAAACATCCTAATTGACCTTAAAGACATTGGGAGCAGTTGAACAAAGCTGCTTGAATGAAAAATTATTGTTTTGCATCATATGGTATTACAAATGGTAATACATCCATGAAATCATCGTTGGTTAGTTGAAGTTCCAACCCCCGGCGATGCAGTATAAATTTATCTAGGAAGCGAAGTTGAAGTAGTGAAGCTCAGTGATTACATGGCCTTTTTTGTTGTTCTGGAGATGTATTTATCATGTCTTTGGCTTGCACAATACCAATCCACAATATAGTGATGTTGAAAAGATAGTCAAGCTCCTTGTCAATGTTGAGAGTCTTGACACAATTCCATCATCATGTAGTGAAGCGTCCACCGCACATTTCTCCACAGAAGTATTTGTCTATCTTGCTTTTTTGTCGTTTGCAAAGAAATAGGTAAACTTTTTGGGGTTGCTACTCCTGCGCCCCTATGGACAAACTCACGTGGTTTCCTTCTCGTTGAACACATGTGTCTCCATAACATTTTGGGGTCCTTTGCCTTTAGTAGCAGTTTTGTTTGCCTAAAAGTGAAGTTAGCATGTGTGTAGAAAAAAAGTAAAAAATAACTTTCGGGGATTGACTAATTTATGCTCTAACATTGCATTACAAGGTCGGAGAATTTAGAACTATTTTAGAACTTTTTGAACTAAAAACTAAGAAAAGCTGCATAAAATTATCCCTTAAGTGTGTTATTTCAACAATATTAAGTTGCAAAAACCTTTGGGGAGCAAGAAAGACCCCACAAGATTTTTTGCGATATAAACTTATACTCTGGACTACATATTTTATGTATATATATATATATATTTATATACATCTTAATATGTAAGCATAATAATGAGGGTTACTTTTAGATTTTTATACGCTTTTCATATGGTTTTCTATGATTTCGTTGTTGTATTAGTTGAGGTGTACTAAATAGTATTTCTAGAGTGCACCCTTTATGGGTAGATTGATTTTCGTTGGTTGGAAAATCCGAGGGTTGTTGTCTTTCTCTGCATGTGTTTGTGCATGAACACTATGCAAGTGTGTGCATGTGCATGTGCACATGCATGTGCATGTGTGTGCATGTGCACATGCATGTGCATGTGTGCGTATGTGCATGTTCATATGCATGTGCAAGTGCAAGTGCATGTGCATGTGTGCATGTGTGTGCATGTGTACTTGCCCTCTTGGATTCTTATTGCGGGAGTGGATTTTACTACCACGAGATGGATTTTTGCTCACACTTACAAAGGTATTTGTTTTTAATGTTTCTTGAGTTAGCATAATGTTTTTTTTACAAGGTATTGGTTTCTTGATTCTACAATGTAGTCTTTGCAAAACCCCTTTTATTTCCTTCCCTATGATTTCTTTGCGAGATTCAAGTTTAGGACCTCTGTTTGCTTTCAACTCTTGGATATTTCGGCTGGGATTGTTCATAGCGGCCGACCTTTAGCTTCAATCAACAAGCAGTTCTTATGCACACAACGATGGATTATTCCGCCCTTTTTCCATGTCACTTGAATCGGTCAAAGCGGTGGCCACAAGAATACATTTATATTGTAGGTTTGGAACTTTAATCAAGGCAGTAAGGTGAATCATGCATTACCTTTAAGCTAGAGATGGAGCATCAAAATCATATGGATTGATAAACAATGGTGTCATTGTGAAAGAGAAATAGTTGTAGCGGAAGTAACAATATGTAGCATAATATGAGAGGGTTTTCTTTGTGTTGTAAACTTTATGACTTTCCAGAATAATGGGATCAATCTGCTCTATCTTTATGGTAACTTTTACTTATGTTCTATTTGTTTTATTGTGATCAAATTCAAAAGCTACCGGTGATGAAAGCCTCAAATGAATTCTAGTTTTTTTTGGTTTGAATTCTAAAATTTTTGTCCTGGGGCGTCCCTAAGGCCGAAGGCCAAAAAATTTTTTTGCAACACAAACCATTAACATCCAACATATAAAAATTAAATCCCCAACACATAACAACCATTGACATTAACAACCAACACATAACTACCATTGACATTAATTAACATAACCATTGGGTCCAACACATTTAAATTAAAATCCCCTTAACCCCCTTTGGTTTGGGTGCATATTCACCGCAGGGGTGGCGTAGGAAGCGAGAGCCCTCATAATTGTATTTTTGCACGTATGAAATCAACACCATATAGTATTAAGCTTGAAATCTTATAGTATTTTTGCGAGAATCTTATTATCTGATTATAGCAAATTTTGTACTTGCATACCCCACAAACGAGGAACTTTACATACGGTATAGATTAAGGAATAAGGGGTGAATATGCCTATCCAACAGCTCTCGTTGCCCGGAGTCACCCCCCGTGTGAATATGCACCCAAACCAAAGGGGGTTTAAGGGGGATTTTAATTTAAATGTGTTGGACCCAATGGTTATGTTAATTAATGTCAATGGTAGTTATGTGTTGGTTGTTAATGTCAATGGTTGTTATGTGTTGGGGGATTTAATTTTTATATGTTGGTTGTTAATATATATATATTTAATATATATACGTTCACATATTTGTATATATAAAAAAAAAACGGTATAAATTTATACCGCAGAAAGTCTCTCGGTATAGATTTATACCGCAAGACTTCTTTTTTTTTTCGGATATATATATATAAATATATATGTTATATATATATTATATATATAAATATATATGTTATATATATATTATATATTTATATAATATACATATATATACAGGAAAATTAATCCGTCCTACGGCGCATTGTTCCAGTTTTAGCATGTCCTTATATTCCCTTTAATTCTCCTGGATTCCCTTACATTCTAGAAATTTCTAGAACATTTTAGAACTTTCTGGAACATTTTGAAACTTTCAAAACATCCTAGAATATTATAGTCTATTTTATCTTAATTACAACATTACCCTTAAGTATATTTGAAACATAAATTTTTCATAGAATTAATGCTTGATCTAGTGGTTAGAGTGGGGGGTTTGGAGGGTTGAGGACTAGGGTTCGAATCCCCCCAATAACATAAAAATTTTTAAAAGCCTTTCCTTAAGGAACGAGCATTCAATATGAGCCTTAGGATCTTAGACTCGATCAACGATCAAGATCTCACCATATAAAAGCAATATGAGCCGTAGGATCTATTACATATAATTCCCAAAGCCCCTTGACCGTGACGATGTGTCCCCACGGCCCGTGGCCGTGGATCTTGGACCGACGGTCAGGATCAGATCAATCTGGACCGTAGGACCACGGTACACATATTATATGTAAACTCCCAGGCCATCTGGGCCGTAGGATACGTCCCAAAGCCACGTGAGCCGTCGGATCTCGAATGGACGGTCGGATAAGCGCGACAAACATAAGAACATATATAGAGTAGATAGATAGATATATATTTATATACATCTTAATATATATATATATATATTTAATATATATACGTTCACATATTTGTATATATAAAAAAAAAACGGTATAAATTTATACCGCAGGAAGTCTCTCAGTATAGATTTATATGTTATATAAAGACTTCTTTTTTTTTATATATATATATATATATAAATATATATGTTATATATATATTATATATATAAATATATATGTTATATATATATATTATATATTTATATAATATACATATATATACAAGAAAATTAATCCGTCCTACGGCGCATTGTTCCAGTTTTAGCATGTCCTTATATTCCCTTTAATTCTCCTGGATTCCCTTACATTCTAGAAATTTCTAGAACATTTTAGAACTTTCTGGAACATTTTGAAACTTTCAAAACATCCTAGAATATTATAGTCTATTTTATCTTAATTACAACATTACCCTTAAGTATATTTGAAACATAAATTTTTCATTGAATTAATGCTTGATCTAGTGGTTAGAGTGGGGGTTTGGGGGTTGAGGACTAGGTTGAATCCCCCCAATAACATAAAAATTTTTAAAAGCCTTTCCTTAAGGAACGAGCATTCAATATGAGCCTTAGGATCTTAAACTCGATCAACGATCAAGATCTCACCATATAAAAGCAATATGAGCCGTAGGATCTATTACATATAATTCCCAAAGCCACGTGGACCGTGCGATGTGTCCCCAAACCCGCGTGAGCGTCGGATCTTGGACCGGGGATGGGGATCCGAATCAATACGGACCCGTGGGACCACGGTACACATATTATATGTAAACTCCGAGGCCATGCGGGCGTGGGATACGTCCCAAAGCCCACGTGAGCGTCCGGATCGAATGGGAATGGTCGGATAAGGCGACAAACATAAGAACATATATAGAGTAGATAGATATCTTTGGTATAAATTTATACCGAGAAAAAGCGGTATAAATTTATACCGCTAATCCTCTTGGCGGTATAAATTTATACCGCTTGGGTCTCCTTTTGTCACGTATAAATTTATACCGCTTCGAAGTTCTTTTGTTGTATAAATCTATAAAAGCTCAAGTCTTCTTAGCGGTATAAATTTATACTCTGCAAACTCTCTCTAGCATACTATGTCCACATATTACTATCTATTGAGGTATAAATTTATACCATCTTGAAATTTATTTGGAAGAAACTAAGGACTACAGAGAACAAATAAATTACAAAGTTTAAAAGTCCAGATTGGATTGATACATTAAGCCCGCCATATCTGAGGTATCTAGTCTATAGCAATTTGGAGGAGCAAATAAGAGCAAGTGTATAAAGCAAAAGCCAAGCATCTTCAACTTCAACTTCGGTGTGAGGCATACTTTAAGGTGACAACATTTGCTTCATTGAGGCAATATCAAAATGTGTTGCATTTTTGCAATTTTGTTCATAATTTTGTAGTGAATTCATAAACTTTTGAACTAAACACGTTTTGGGCACTCTTAGTTTTTGTTGTTTTTTTTCAATGTCTATTTTGTTTTGTCCTTAAAAATATTACTATTTCTCAAAACCAAACTGGGAGGCAAAAAAATGGTACCAAACAATTTTGAATGAAAGCCGAGTTCAAATTCCCCTCCAAAAATGGTGCCTAAAATATTCAAATTGTCACACTTGTGCAAATATACCAAGAAAAGGGCATTTTAAGGGAATTTTAGGAATCTTTCAAAGATCCCTTTTGAAGTCGCGTTCTTGCAGCAAATAAGTCGCGTTTCATTTTAAACTTTGTTTTTAGTGGATCACGAAAAAGCCTATCCACGCATGTAATGGATGGGTGAATTTCAAAGGCCACGTGGTTAACAATTGCAATACAACCTTGTCGCTTTGTTAGTGTAAATTAATGTTGGCTCACCTTGTTTTAAACCCAAGTTCTTGAAAGCGGTCTTCTTAGCCCGGACAATTTCTTTTTGCAAGCAATGAATGGACATATATTCTGCTTTAGCAGAGGATATTGTAATTGAATTTTGTTTTTTGTTTCTCCAAATAACAGCTCCTCCTCCAAGAAAAAAAACATATCCAGATGTTGACTTTATTGTTGTAAGATCTCCAGCCTAATCTGCATCACTGAACCCTGTCAATGTTAGATCTTTTGAGTTAAATGTGATGCCATGATGTTTTGTTCCTTTAAGGTATTTCAATACATGTTTTCCTGCTTTCCAATGCTTTCTAGTAGGATATTGCAATACCTACTCAACACATTTATTGCATAGCTTATATCAGGACGTGTATTGTTAGACAGATAGATAGATAGATAGTATTTTCAAGCATCCTATTAGCTCTCTATATGTAATGTGATGTTCCACATATTTATACGCCTTTTTAAGTATAAATACGTGACACGTCACTATGAATAATTAATGGCACATTAATTATTCATAAGCTAAGGTTAGCTATGTTAATAATTAAATTATAAAGGTGGAAACCTAACCTTAAACCCTAATTCGAATTTAGGGCTTAATCTAATATTAAAAGGGCCTAAAATACCAAATTAGTTAATATTAGCCAACCCGGAGCTGCCACCTGGCCCAAATCGATTGGGCAAGGGAGAGTTACTAACTTGGGACCCAAATTAGTTTTGCACCCCCATTTGCCCCAATGAAATTAGGAGCAAGTGGAGATGGAGGAGGAGGAGGAGCGGAACAAGAGGCACCAGCAAATAAATCGACCAAGAGGAGGCGGCGTCACCTTTGAGGAGCCGAGCCTTCGAGCTGAGCGCCACCTTTGCCAAAACTTGCCACTGTGTACTGTAGGCGAGCACCAAATCCAAGGAAGATGGAAGCACCAAATGACAGCGGGTCAGGAAGGAACCGGTGGGTGGCTAGTATAGCTTGGGAATTCTAGGGTATTGGCTTGCTGGGCACTTGTAGTGTGTATTTCTCGCATTCTCTCAGTGTTTTTACTTGTAGGAACTAACCCTTGATTGTAAAGGTAAGTTCTCTTTATATTCTGATCACCGTTTGTTCTTAAAGGATGGATTGATAGTTCTTTGCATAGTATTACCGAAAATGGGGAATTAAGTGGTAGAGACCCCAGCCATGATAGTAGGATTCCTAGGTAGATCCCAGATTCCCATTAGTTGCGGCTCGCGGCACAAGAGCCCACCCGTCATAGATGTTATGGTATCGCTTAGCACTGGCCAAGGAACACAAAGGTGAAGTGGAGGGGGGCTTGCACCAACATAAAAGGCCTCGACTCTACTTATAGCGAGCTGGGCGATGGCAGGGTCGTGAGGCGGGTATGGAGTGCGACACTCACGGGTGGAAGAGATTGTGACCATGGGGCTACCTTACGCTTTTAATTAGATTTAAGGGTGAGTATTAAGAAATTCAGATGCGGATCGCGAGAGAGTGCGCTGATCGCTTCTCTAACTTCGCCCATGGAATTACTGGCATGATTACGGAAGGGCGGCTTCACGCCTCATCCGGACCGGGGCTCATGAACCCCGGAGTAGGTGTCAGGTGGTGATGCCCGCCTCGCCCTCCGGCTCTTAAGGTTATAGCGACGCCCATAGCGTGAATTGACCCATCCGTGCGTGCATAGGGGGGGGATGGAGTGGACAACCCAGCCAAATTTATGCCAGCCAACGCCATGTCAAGATTCGTCTGGCCGATCTCTTGAGGCCTAGCCATCACGATCCTCAATTTGAGTCCGAACCGGTAGAACCATGGGTTTGGGGTGTTTTCTTTTTAGGTTTAGATGCATATTCTTTGCCGCTGGTATTTGATGGATATGCCACCCTTTGTGGTGGTTATTTATAAACGCGATTTATGCTTGGTGCTAATTCCTTTTGTATTCACGCCCGCGTAGGAGCCCCATTGAAGGGCGTGGCCTAATGACTTTTCGGTGTCCTTCTTTCTCGCATCATATTATAGATGGCCCAAATAGTATGGAGGGCCTCTCTCTGGCGAAAAGTGGGTCGCCATGGAGGAAAGATCCCGTGTATGTATCGCGATCAAAGATTCATATGTTCATGTGGAGGCCACACGTAATAGCCCTTCAATAACCTTTTCAACCTCGGCATTACGATGACCAACTTAATGACTGGGTACAATAGGTGTTTTAGCCGCTTTTAGCCTTTCTCAAATTGAATCTCCTTAGCATGTTATCAACATGCTTACTTTTTAATGAAATAACCCCTTTTCTCAGATCCCTCCATACTTCAATTCCTAAGAATTGTTTTAGTCTGCCTAGACTGCCATTTCCCAAACTTTGTTTTAAAATATGTAATGTAATGTAAATGTATTAGTCAAGCTCACTTTTGGGCCTTGAAAGACCATGGAGCTTCAGAAATCCTGAGTTTAAGCAATTTACAATCAAGACTAATAAAGAACGGTGTGAATCTACCGCCTTAAAATATGAACCTAATATTAGAACGATGGCGAAATAAGATTTAAAATCAAGTGCTTGAATGTGGGGCTTTGTATTTATCTCGCTTATGGCGGGGCCAGCATGGCTGTGATATACCACCGATACTATCGACTCACAAACTTTACGCAACCTCTCTCCTCAAGCGGATTTTATACCAGCGTCCATCTCATTTGCAGAAGTCATGACGGGCTTCGTCGCCAGCTACTGGCCATAAAATATTTAGCATGTTAACATTGCTCGATCTGGCTATTCTACTCTAGCCGATTGGAGTACACGCGATATATAATATTGCCAGCTGCCAAGCGCGTGGCGTTCAGGCATTGACGTTATCCTTTGTGTAACGTTTTGCAGACGGGTTCGGTATCGGTTACCCCGTTTTACTTTAATTCTTGAGATCGTAACTACATGCGGCCCGTGGACACAAATGCTTGATAACGGTACATGCGATCGGCGGCTTGATTCGCCGCTGTGCGACCGAGAGTGATTTTGAAATAATGCGCTGGCGCAAGTGGGGTACTGGTTTGCTGAAAACATTATGCGCCGCCATGGTGGCGCCATGATACTAACTCTCGTATGAATACTTTTAGGTGATTCAATGTCTAACAGATGAATGCCAGCCCCACAAATTATGGTGCTCCATAAAGCAAAAGCGGTGCACTAAGGTCTTATACCAAGATCTTTTTGGGCTAATGCAGAAAGTGATGCCGCACGAGCATTTACAAGCATACCTATAGGCGAATTTTCCTCCGGTACTCTTCTCTTAACATTCCTTCAATTATATTTTGCCGAAAGAATACTGGCCCCAATTATTTATGGCTCTCCCAGCGTTTCTGAGTTTTCTTGTGCTACGGCCAGACAAATGTTGGCCTGACCGCATTCCGGGCATCTTTGATTTTGATAGCATTTACTGCATTTGTCTTACTCCCTCGGTAGCTTAGGGCACATTGGAGGGGTAAGTCGATGGTTAAACTAAGACTGGAGCGTGGGAACCTGTTGATCGTCGCGAGGTGGACCACCGGTGAATCGGCTGACAACTGCGGAAATTACCACAGAGCGGCATTTCGCCGGCAAACTCTGGGATCCGCCCTTCTAGGCGAGTCAAAACGTGACCGCCACAAGGAACATCAGCCACGTGTTAGCAGGGGGTCCGTGACTCTACCTATGCGTTTCGAGCGCGCCTGAAAAAGCGCCAAAACTCATTTATTTGCCCAGTGCCTGAGTACCCACCATCTTCCACCCTCCGAGGCGGGCAGGAGTGCGTTAGAGGCAATGCAGGCCTCTGATCTTGCCATCAGCGGGTTTCCATTGAGGAATGAGTCTCTCACCTCACAGAAGTTGCACCAGTAGGTGGAGATCACGTATCCGAGACGAATCTGGCTCCCATGGTGGGACATTTGCTGATGAACCTGCTGGTGGGGTAAGAGTACTTACACAGGGGTAGGCATTGGAAGTCTTTGGACTGCCTGAGTCACCGGCGCCCCTTGTGCCACTTCCCGATTAGGTACGGGTGGGACCATGACTGTATATGTTACAGGTGTTTCTGCATTGTATATGTTGGGACAGTTTGGCAGGCTGATTGCTGCCACGGGTTTTCCCTCGAAGCCAGCCGGGGGCGGGGTTTTGGCATCCGGGTAATCCACCC